>JAYJMH010065201.1:0-34413 GCA_036873815.1 Phacellophora camtschatica | reverse complement strand
GCCAAAAGGTGTTCGATTCTTATGCTAATGACTGGCAATTGCAACTTCAAAATAAGCAATATGCGATTCCGAATGACGAACATGTGGAGAAATTGCCAAAAAATTTCGTAAAAGAACAAGATTAATATTTGTTGGAACATTTTTAATAACACTTCAAGCCAATCTAAAGGGCGTGGCAACAAAAAGTTTCCCGGGGGAGTACCCCCGGACCCCTCAATTATTTCAGCTTTATTGCCCTTACAATTCTAGTCGCCCCCCTTGCCCTATCATCGCTCCGGCGTCCCTGAGTATCTCATGTTGCAGACCATCATCAAATAGATGGATTAGCCTTTAACTTATTATACGACAGGTGTTTCCATAAATGACCCCCGGATTTCGCTGTTATAATGCAGTAGTGGCTCCATTAGTGACCCAAACACTTTCTAATTGAAGAAGGTTTTGCTCCTTTTTTAGCGTTGAAACAAAGAGAAATATTCTCAAAATCATCCGAGAGACCTGAATTATAAGTATTTGTAACACATCTTTATATACCGGGTTAACCCAAAAATATCTCCGTTGGCAGGGCTGTACCTCTAAATCCTTCGGGCCAGTAATTTCCACTTCGGGCCAGTAATTTCCACTCGTGTTTGAAACGATGTCCGAAGACTTAGAGTTTGGGGATATCAACAAGTCATCTACAATCACATTTACATATCAAAAACTGTAAATTAAAATAGCCCTCATCCATGAGCTTCAAAGTCAATTTGAATGAACAAAACAAAATTCATTAGCAGTCATTGTTTTGATATTAAAACCGCCTATATCGACTGGGCAGTTTGATCAGTGAATCTTTTCGAATTTGAACTCCAAAAGTGCCAGTAAAGCAAGTTTTAATGTCAAAACATGGACTAAAAATAAAATGATGCTTTTCGATTTCAATTGAAAAATGACAAGTTAGAGCAATTATAATTTCAGGTTTTTGGACATGTGAACATGGTTGCAGATGACAGGATGATATCCCCAAACTCTAAGTTTGCTCTTCAAATGTTGTTTTATGCACAATTTGAGATTTGTAATCTCAAAGATTTTGAGCAACAGTCCTGCAAATAGTTTGTTATAGGCCACCTGGTATATATCAGCTGATGTTCGGGGAGAAACAAACCTGAATTAAAGATCTTGTTTGGAATATCAAGGATATTGCGACAATTACCAACCACAACTGGCACAATAGGAATCTATAAAGATAAAACAAAATTTAATCATTCTAGGAATTTGAAAAACTTCAAAACAAACAACTGTGCCAATTAACAATTGTCTTAAAGTATTACATTTGCCCATAAGCCCATGTTAAAAATCTTTGACACACACAATAAAAACTTGCAGAAAGCAGGCCTGTAGACATTGGAGAAGAAGGGCTCATGCCCCTCCCAATAATTTGCTGATGATCACTTGATATTTATGTTCTTCTTCTCTTTTAATCCAAAGAGATTGAAGAAATCAGCCCCCCCCCCCCACACACACAATCTATTTTAGCTGCCTGTATAAGCCTGGCAGAAACAAGAAAGTATTAAGTAATAAAAAAAATTTGTTTTGTGCTGTTTTTGATAATAATGAAATTAAAAAGAATGGGAGACCTGAGCTTGCACAGCAAGATGAAATCCACCTTTCTTGAATGGGAGTAAGCTATCATTTTGACATCTTGTTCCTTCTGGAAATATCCAAATATTGGTCTAAAAATAAAAGAAATTTAAAAAATTATGTCATAAATACTTCTTGAAATGAAAAATGTTTTAAAAATTAGCTTTTGTTCTGTTATCTGGAATTTTAAAAATATTTAAAAAACTTTTGATTATGGTCTAAAAACTAAAATCATCAATGCTGATCATTTGACAAATTAGTTTTCTTGAAACCTTTCATACAATTTTCTGATGATCATGCTTACCATATATATATATATAATATATATATTACCTTATTCCTTTTCAACTTTTCGACAAGGTTTTGCACAACAGTTATGGCTGTCTTTGAACTTCTTTCTACAAAAACTGTCCCAGCCAACCAGGCTGAAAAACCAAAGATTGGGACATATAAGAGAGACCTCTTTGCTAATGTTCCAGTTGATCTTGGAGCCTCCTGTGAAAAAATAGGTAATACATACTGATAAATAATTAATGCTTCACACAACACTGTACCTATTTTGAAAAGTAAAATGCTATTATATTATCTTGTGCAATCTAAAAATTGTTTCCATGACTTTATTTAGCACAAATATTTTTGCCAGAAAAATATACTTTGTGCATTTTGCTAAAAACAGGGATTGTGGAGTCGTTCCAAAGGTGGAGGGAGGTGGGGGAGGGGTGAAAGCCTAATTTAGCCCTTTCTGAAACAGAAATTATTTAAACACAATAGAAAAAGCAAGAATTTCCAGGGGAAAGTGGAGAGGCTTCAGGCCACCCATTAAATATGGCTCTGTGGTCTTTGGCTAAAATGTAACCTTAATTTTACTTTTCATATTATATACCATGTCCAGCCAGAGTCAACTGTAATCCCAGTCTGGAAAGCTTATATTTTAAAAATTCTTCAATTGCATGCATAGCATTTTGTTTGAATGTTCCAGAAGATCTTCCACTTGCAGTACAAATTTGCTGTGCACAAAAGAGAAGAGTTCTTCAGTGCACAATTTGAAGTTCAAGTGTGCATTTTGCAAATTTCAAGTGCACAAAAAGTGAATTGTATTGTTTTATTTAATTGTATTATTGTTTTAATTGATAGACATTTTGTTTAGTAAGTGTGCACTTGTGCAGTTAGAAAACTTTCCAGCCGCCTGGACCGTAACTACACAAATTTAAAAAATGTAATGCAAACTTTTGGTGTGGTGTTTGGTATGGTTCAGATGCGCAAAGTTCAAAAGCACTTTTGTGTTCAATTGGAATTTTGTGAGCATTTCTCTATTTCTTGCCTCCATACTCTAACCATCCATAAAAAATAATTGCTTGGCCTCTTGGTCATGCAGCATGGCGAAACAAAACCAAGAAGACCAAGTTGTATACCTTGGCAACAACAATGGAATCTAGTGACGACTGATGATTGCACACATACACAGCAGGAGCTTCGACATTACCCAAATTCTCTCTCCCTTCCGTCACGACTTTGTTAACCCCCAAAAGCCACAAAGCAACGCGAGTTGATTTATAAAGTGCTCTTCCAATTACAACATTGTCTGAGTTTCCAGGTCTAAACAGACATGGAATGATTGCAAGGGCAAACAGAATCACAACATAAATATGAAACAGAGTGTATTTCACTGCGAATTTTAGGGTTGGACTGATTTGAAATAGCAACAGCAACACTGAAACGGTGACAGCAGCCATGCATAAATGCGTAGAGTATGCATGCAGAAAATTGTGCAGCAGCTTCACCATACCATCAACAAACATCTTGCTTTTGCTTTGGTTGGGCTTGTGTAGCCTGCAGCCTGCACAGACTCGAAACTTGAAACTCAATTATAGCAAGTTTCATTTTTGTTTGACACACAACGGGGGCAGAAATTAGGGGGAGAAAGATGAAACGAACAACAGTGCGAGTGCGTCCGAGAATTGTCAAAATCATCTCGGATATCGCATGATCGATTATACTATTGTTGGTGAGCATCGGACCGTAAAAATAGTAGGTTATCAAAAATTTGATTCCTCAACTTGTTTGTGCTTGTTTCTCGTCTTGTTTATCGGATACAAATCATGTAAATGAATTTTTAAATTGTACTTCGACTGCACTTCGTGCAACAGAAGTTTTGTTACGATTTTCGGAGACCAAAATTTTGCGTTGATGCCTCTTTAACGTAACTTCAGTAATCTTACGGGAACTGCGTAAATCACTCAGCCACTTGATTTATATTGTTAAATACATTTAAATGTAAAATCTAATTCTGATTTTAATTCATAATTTTAGGAGCCTTGCTGGCAAACCAGGGTCTGTTATTCTCAAGAAAGATAAACAAAATCTGATTGGAATAAGTATTGGTGGAGGAGCACCATTATGTCCATGTCTATATGTGGTACAAGTTTTTGACAACACCCCTGCAGCAAAAGAAGGTACATTACAAGCTGGAGATGAGTTGGTTGGGGTCAATGGAAAGACAATGAGAGGGAAAACAAAGGTAGATGTTGCTCGAGCAATACAAGCAATCAAAGAAGAAGTCACCATACAATATGTAAAGCTTCATGCAGACCCCAAAGATGGAAAATCATTGGACATAGGTATGAAAAGTAGCATCTTTATGTCAGTTTTCACAATAATGAAAATAGAATTATCCACATTTTTCTTTTATCTGAAGCTTTAATAAATTTCGGAATTCTAATTTGTTGAATAATGAAAGATTATTTAACCTTATTTTAACTGGTAAATTTAAAGCTGCTTCTTACCAGGGGGAGTTGTTTGCCCCCCCCCCCCTATTTATCTTCTGTTTCCTTTTTATAAATTGTCCTTTTGTGATCACAAAGATGTTATTGTTTTGTAAATAGTAGCATGCAAATGGTTGCTTGGCGATGCATTAGGAGAGACAAGCACCATAAAATATCATATATCACCATAAATTATAATGTTTATCGTTATTCATTTGAACTCAAAATTATTCGATGTCAACATGTTCCAGGAAAGAAATGAAGATGGGAATAAATTTTTTTGTCCAAGAAACTCAACCTTTTAAGTAAATTTGATAAATATAATTTTTCTCTATGTTTATATAACATATCAAAAAGGATAACATCGTACATTTTTAATATGCTGATGTTAGCAAATAATAATAAACCATATATCATGAAACAACTCTGCACATACAACGACTTAGATACGAGTAAATTTACAACAGGGGCCAAAATGGCCCTGGTTAAAATAGGGTTTTAAAAATTTTGGAATTTAAAATAAAGTTGTGTTCTTGGCTTCATGATTAAAATGTAAATTCTCTTAAAATTTTAGAAATTTTTATGAATGATAACACTTAATATGTTTACACCAGATGTCACAAGAAGTATCAACATTTGTTGAATTTTGCTGAAAAAAATGAAGAAAATGTGGAATGCATCCAAATTTAATTTAAATTTTATTTTTGTTTTCTCAAAGTCTAACTTAGCTTTTAACAAATTGGTTACATGCATCACATTAACTGAAGTGCCCAAATTGAAGTTCTGTTAAAAATGTTCTTTTTAAAAGCATTGTAAAACTGAAAAAATTAGTCCATTCTAATCAAAATGGATATTTAACGGTCGAAATGGTTTTTTGCAGTGGCTGGGCTGGAGTATGTCTTGCAAAAAGCTATCATAGAATGGAGAATTAAGGTACCTCCTTCCCTCTACTAGCCTGGGATTCACATTCAGGCAAATAATGGAAGCCCCAGGCCCTTTGTTTGTATGACAGCAATGAAAAGACTAATATGAATCACAACCAAAATACAAATCCTATACTTCCAGGGGCGAGAGTCCCCAGGAGCAATACCACTACAGGAGCCTGTGCACGTCCACAAGGTGGAACTGATAACGGTGTTGCCATAAACCCATTATAGAGGGGAGTACATGACAAGCACTGGAGGGTTGCAGCAATGCTCAGACGTTAGAATCTCCTCAAGCTAGCTACATTCGACATTCAGACACTTGTTGCTCTAATAAGTAACAATTATGGTAAAGACTGTGGAGTTGGCTTTCAACATTATGAAGCAGGGAATGGAGATAGGTGGGATACAAGAGCACAAACAGGTACACATGAAGAACAGGAAGGATTTATTGTTACGATCAATCATTAACATATTGGCATGAAGTATGACTCCTCAGCATGGAGAAACTCTTCTCAAGCAGCTACTGGAAGAGTTTGGATTGGCATTCGCCGGGTGAAAATAAAGCTTCTGGTTGGTGTGGATCGCATATCAGACAGACTGCTCAAGGCCCTATTTTCAGGATAATGCCACACTGACGGTCATTATTGTGCATGGACCATGCGAGTATGCACCATATGAAGTGTACAGTTCCTTCAGTAAACTTGGGTCGGACCATAGAGTAGTAGCAGCAGCTGCTACGGTAAGGTTGGTATAAACTTCAAAATTATTTACTGATGAAATTTCAAATTTTTCATATATATAATCAGTGATGAAGAAGATGAAACACAAAATTGTTGAGCACATGAGTTCAACTACAGCTGATGCACTAGGGTTGAGCAGAGCCATCCTTTGCAATGGTACGTTTTGTGATATTCATATTATATTAATTAAACTCTTGTAGCAGTTAATGGGATAGCACGTTATGGTCAATATCTCAAAAAAGGTTGCGAATTTAAAATAAAATCAATTGAAAATAACCATGAACAATGGTGCGAGATGTTACTCAGGTGTTTTCCATGTATATGTCATGTCATGTCATGCAATTTCATTTTTCCATGCCAAATATGCTTTTCGTACACAAAATGCACATATGTATCCTATTTCTTTTCATCATTGCATTTTAACTTAGAAGCCCAGGGTTGTTAAGCTATCCTGGACTCATTGAAAATATTTTGTGCCTGTGAGCAAATGAATGAGAAAAATGTGCCTGCAATTAAAGTGATTTGGTTAAAGTAAGTGTGCCTGCAACTGATACCAGTAATGTTTGTGGCGAACTTTTGTGCCTTGCACACTCGCACACATTAATGAAGCCTGAAGCTAGGATTTTCATAATATGTTGTTTAATTTTTATTTTAATAATTGATTGATTGATTGATTGACTGATTGATTGATTCAGATGGTTTGGTAAAGAAACTTGAAGAGCTTGAGCAGAATGCTTCGATTTATAAAGGTAAGTCACCGGTACTTGTGTATAATTTAAAAAAAACTTTTGAATGTCCTTTAACTGCTTTAAATCAGTTAAATGTTTTAAATATTTAAAGTTTAAACGTTTTAAATGGCATAAACCTGTTCTTCATAAATGTCATAATTGTGTTATCTTTTTCTAAAAATTTGAGATCCTTTATTTCTCTCATATTGACGAAATACATTTTGTTAAGAATTTGCTGAAAATGATAATTTTTTCTTTGGTTTTTAGGTCTCTTTGAGCATACACGTCGCCTGCTGCAAAGCTTTTTCCATATGTCAGTATTGCATAAAGGTAAGCATGTGATCAGAATATACTAGGATGTTATGATGTCATTTGAACATATGATATAGCATTCGACAGCATTTTAACTTATGATGAAATACGAAAAATACAAAACATGAATATGTTAAAACATCTTTTTTTGTTCTAAAATGATAACACAAATAAATTTGATATTTTCACAGAACTTGGTGATATATTTGCATCAATTGGTGTTCGAGAGCTTCAATCAAATTCCAGCGAGGCATTTGCAACTTTTGCCGATTGCCACAGGTAAAAACTTCATAAGTCGTAATAGATTTAAATAAAAACCACAATTTATGTGAATGAGAAATTAAAATATTTGAATGCAAATTTTAGATACATATAAGGAATAACTTTTATCAATAGGAACTTCAATCGTGCTGGAATGAACTTCTTGAAAACAGTCAAGCCCATGCTCAGTGATCTTAATACGTATCTTGTAAAAGTAAGTAACAATTTGTTTTGTCATATAAATATTGAACAAACAAGCTTGCTGTTCTTTCCGTTGCAACTCTTATTTCATGTTTCTACGGAAAATATACACTTTGGTATCCTGGTATCTTCACTTTGGTATCCTGGACTTCACAATCGCAGGTGCATGTACGGCGAAGGAAGATTTTTGTAAGAAAACCGGACAATCAAGGAATTCTTTGATGTCGACAATAATTTAAGAATTTTGGGATAAGCTGGCGACAACATTATTTTGTTTCATTGTTGTTTCAACATTATTTATCCTTTAATCATTGACTTGTTAAAATTACAAACAAGAACAATTGCAACCTGATTTCTTTTACAGGCAATACCCGACACAAAGCTTACAATCAAAAAATATGCTGATGCTAAATTCGAATATTTGGTATGAATGATGAACATCTTTACATTTTGTTCTTATGATATAATGTGATATTCATTGAGCATGAAGATGTCATTGCAGGGGGGCCCAGATTCGAAATTCGATGTTTTTTTTATATTTTTTGGTTAATTATCGTCAATGAAAATACAGCAGATTTAAATTTGATCCAATTTGAATCTTTAAATTAGTTTAAAAAGTACCTAATTAGGAAAAGTACATTTTATACCAAAGTCTTTGGGGATGTTCAAACACAGCGTTCAAATCTTTGAATGGTTGATCTCATTGTTTTCTCCTTGAATAACATTAACACCTTGCGGCATTTTATATAAACTTAGAGTGCAAAACGTAGAGTGCAATTCATTTTATTGAATTTTATAAAAACATTCTTGCTCAAACAATGCCGTGAGGTGTTAATATTATTCAATTTGGTAAGAAAAAACAACGAGATCAGCCATTCAAATATTCGAAAGCTATCATATATATTCATAAACCTTTGATAAGGTTACAAAGTTCCGTCTGGGTTACATAAAATGCAATAACTAATTCACCCAAAGTTATTTATGAAATGTAGAAATAAGCATATCTTCTTTCTACAGTCTTACTGCTTGAAGGTAAAAGAGATGGATGACGAAGAATATGGTTATGCAGTGAGTAAAGATTTCATATATATTCTTCTTAATATCATGTGTTATTTGGGATAAAGGATCTTACCTCTTTGTGCTACAGGCACGAAGCAACAGCAACGCAACTCTGGACTTGCAGCGGACAAACGACACTTGGTGGACAACTTTGAACGGACGACCCTGGACGGTCGATTTCAGGCCGATGAAACTTGCAGTAACAGCACCAACAGCTCTGCACTGCCAACTTTTCACTCAAACTGTCAGCACACATTAACTTGAAGCCAGACAAGTTTGTTAATCTAAAAGGGATATAAGAAAATTATGTATCTATTTAACCCTTTTTGCTTCTGAATAATATAGCCAATATATCCAAGTTACAAGTGGAATGTTTCAAAATTGTTTCGCAAAATTCATAAATACAAAGTTATATTTTCTTTGGCGAAGAAGTAATTTATTATTTATTTCTCCATCCAACAGGCATTGCACGAATCACTATATCGTGTTGAAACTGGAAATTACGATTATCGGTGAGTGTTTCATTTTGCTTCAAATTATGAGATATTTTCTATCGCCTTTTTGCACAAAATTAGTCAAAAAGTGAAACAAGGGTACGAAAGATCGTTTTTTATTGATTTCCGACGTGAACATTTGAAGGGTGTAAGCAGAATGAACAAACAACATTAGGGCCAAGTAGGAGACAAAGGAGGGGGTAGGAATGATAGCAGAGACCAGATTTGTAAAATGTTATCGTAAAATCTTTCTACTTTTGATTACAGAAAACATATAATAAGCAAAATACAATCCCAATAAACCAATGTTAAATTTACTCATTTCGTATGAAGACAAAAAACTTACCCTCGCTTTTTGTTGTGTGTATAATCATAAACATTTGTATAATAATAATCAAGGACATTTTCTTTTTCCAAGGGTGGTTCTTCGTTGCCGACAATTAGCGCGAGAATCTTTTGCAAAATTGCGATCAGATGTTCTTGTGAAACTAGAATTATTGGATAATAAACATGGTAAGTTCTATTGTATGTCAGCTCACCCAGTAACTGCTTATAACTTTACTGTTGAAAATCGCCACTACATGGTAAACTTGCTACACAAGCCTCTATGTTTCCCTCCGTTTCTTTGTTACTATATCTGATAGCATTTTGCTCCTTTATACTAGGGACTCGAGACATTACTAGTCAGTAAAATTTTGGACCTAATTTTTGAAGCCTCCAATTTGATTCTTGAATCTTCGACTTAGATTTTGCCACACCTAGAACATGCGTTCAAATCTTTGAATGGTTAATCTCATTGTTTTCTCCCAACTGATAATGATCTGGGGCTGATAGCAAAATGTTAAGAATAATCTGTAGCCGGTTGGATTCTGATTCGATGATTATCTGGTAATGATCTGGTAATATAATGATGACCAAATGCTCGAGAATGATCTTACACTGATTTTCATGAGTGAAACACATCGAAACATTCTCAGGTTCTAAAAAGATTAAATAAGACTAATCATTTTTTTCATCGCATTTTTTAAGTCAAGGCTGAATTGATTTTAAATCTCTGAATATTGACCTGAGTGACGTCGGCAAATCAGAGAACAAGGACTCGCGTTGCAAGTCTATATTGCAATCACTTTGCAATAGTAGATGTTCTTTTAGTGTCAATTAAATTGTATTCCCTCCATACTATTTGACTTCTTACTACATCATACGTAAACTAGATCGAAATTACATTGTTGTTGTTGCATTCAGCTGTTGATTCAGATCCTTCTGCGTTATCATTCGTATCGTTGATCATTCGTATACACGATTTTTTATTTATAAGCAGTAAGATAGCCAATAAGCAACTGTGCTGAAATTTGTCTAAAAATGAAGCAACTTTACTTCTGAGATCAAATAGAAGTATGGCCGTGAAACGCACTGTTTAGGCCCAGTACTATTTTCAATCATTATTTAAGCCAAATATTAAAAATCTAAGCACTCATTTTAAGCAACTTAGTTCTAATTTTGGAGGAAATTAAGCAACTTCAGCACTACCCAAGATCCTATGTTGCTTGTAAAAAATATTGTATCTGGTTTTGCGAGAAAAATCACTCAATGATGTCAAGTTGATACAAGATTTACTTTTCATTTTATGGGCATTCAATTCATGGGCATTAAGAAACGTGAGTTGCTACAGTGTCCCTGTACCTGTTAAGGTTGAGAAGGAGAAGAGAAAAAATCATTTTCTCTTCTGTTCAGTCACACATGCACATCACGGGTACAGGGACACATTCAGACATCACGGGTATATGGACACAGGGAAGAATAACAACTCACGTTTCTTAATGCCCATTGTTAATTTAATAATACTTCATTGATCATGATGATGATGACGACAGATTTGACGTCACATTGGGCATTAGAGACGCATTGATATTCATGATAATTCAAACAACAAAACATAATTTTTGCAGTTCAAGACATTGTTTCACAACTCCAACGATTCTTGCAATCAATGACAACATTCCACAAAGACAGTGAAGGTCACATGAAAGAGGCCAATGTGTTCCCGATCGAGGTTGACTTAAGTTGTGGAACTCTTGGAAGTACATTCAACAAATAGTGGAACAAATTAAAAATTCGAAAATTATCTGTATTATATATGGTTTTATTTATCTTGGTTGTAATTTTTTGGAAATGTAAAGTACGGAAAATTATCCAAACAAAATTTCTTCTTGACCAAAATGTTTAGTCGCTACCATGTTGACCTTTATTTCGCCGGCCCTAATTTAACGCCGGCCCTAATTTAACGCCGGCCCTTATTGACGTTATTTTTTGGAAGGCCACGGTCAAACTCTTATGGACAAACCCCTAACCAAAAACAACACCGACCAGCTAAATAGGGGTCAGCTAGATATGGGCCAACAAGGTGAACGATATGCGATGTTTGTCTAAAAGTATGGCAAATGAATGCCCTTAAAAATATAAATGTTCATAAATTTTAGGAAATAATGCGAAACAAAGAGATCACACAATTTGTCATATTTGATTTCCATGTTGAATCTCTACAAGTACAGGAAAATTTTGTATTTCATGGCTCACTTGATTTGCTTACGTTTTCAAAATAGCCAATCAATTTGCAGTATTCACGATCATGTGATAACACTCCACCTTTTGTTACAAGTGCTGCTTTTATGAAAATTTATTAAACTTTTCAGATATTCCGGTTTTGATTGCAGAAATAGATTTTGCACAGAAAGTTTTAGTCTAAGAATAATTTTTTGTGTTTCCACCTACTTTTTTGTTAAAATTATAGTGATATAAATATTCCAAATTTGTGAAGGCTTTGACCATGGAAATGAAGCTAGTTCGAAAATTTGTCCTCACATAACATAACTTGCGGTCGAAGCCATTATAAATTGCATATATTTACATTTTTGATTGCAGAAATAGATTGTACAGCACAAACAGAGTTTTGTCTAAGAACTAATTTCTGCGTTTTACCAACGTTTTTGTCAAAAATATAGTGACGTAAATATTTGAAATTCATGAATGTTTTGACCGCAAAGATTAAGTTAGGACAGATTATTGTCCTGACACTATTTCCACGATCAAAGCCCTTACAAATTTGAAAAAAAGTTACAACACAATAGTTTTAACAAACATGTATAGGTAGCAATACAAAAATTGGTTTTTCAAAACTTTTCGAAATAGAAACAAAATAATTCAAAAGCATTTCGAAAAAAAAGGAGTAGGATACAAAGATGAACTTTGGAAGAGTCGACACAACGATTTTAAAGATATACACCAATGTCATTATACATTATTGATAATTAATTACATTAAAATAATAACATTGTCCTTTCTTGTACAGTTCTTCTCTCTCATAAATTCAGTTTCCAAATCCATCTGAAATAACAGGAAAGAGAACGTTTTGCTAAAACCTGTATAATTATGACACAAAATTTAAGAATCACACATAATGATTACATCCATTAGTCAGCAGCAATCCAACAATAACAATCGTTTTATGTATTTACAACAACAAAAATACCTCGTTCACATCATTGCATCTTCGGCCGCTTCTTCGACCGCATTTTCACCCGCATTTTCGACTGCATTTTCATCTGCATTTTCGACAACATCTGGAACAGAACTTTCAATATTATTTTCGATATTTTCATCCTCATAAACGATCTCTTCTTTATCATTCATAACATTGACCTCGTTTGTATTTTCCAAAACTTCTCCATCTTCTTTGACAGGCGTATTTATCTCGCCATTATTTCCCTCATTTACTGAAATATCATTTTCTTTGCTTCTGTTCCTACTTCGCTCCCTACTGCGGTCTCTACTCCGGCCTTTACTACGGTCTCTACTTCGGTCTCTCCTTTCTTTGCTGCGGTCTCTACTCCTCTCCCTTCTTTCTTTGCTCCTGTCCCTACTTCCACGTTTGCTACCATGCCTATCCCTACTTCGTCTTCTGCTTCTTTCCCTACTGTTTCTATCTCTGCTTCGTCTACGCCTTTCCCGGCTCCTGTCTCTGCGCCTATCCCGACTTCGATCGGGGCTTCGTCTGTCTCGGCTACGATCTCTGTTGCTCCTATGACGATATCTGTCTCTACTTCTATCTCGGTTCCTACTTCTACTTCTATCACTGCGTTTTTCCCGACTTCGGTCTCGTCGATGACTCCGCTCACGGCTTCTGCTGCGAGTGCGCCTCCTACAATAAAATGAAAATTATGTTGGCGTAGTGAACTTGGAGTAAAACTCCCCAAAAAGAACCTAACTTTTCAGCATTCAGTGTGCAGTATGTTCTTATTTTAAAGCTATAGAACTGCCATTTAAGGAAATGTTTGTGGAATATCCAGTTTTTTAATTTATAGTTATCAGTACTACTCAAATAGCCTGTGATTCTGGTTTGAAAAATGGTCTGAAAAAGTACATTTTCCATTTGTTGTTGGTGACTTGATTTCAATCTGGCTGTTCTTAATTTTCATGTTATTATTTGCAAGATTTCATTGCTTTTTAAACCATTATTTCCATGTAAAGGTATACTTTTCACCAACGTTAAATTTATAGGAGTTTGACATTTGAATTGGCTTCAACACTATACTACAGATCAAATTCAAAAAGCCTCTCAAATTCAAAATACTTTAATTTGCATGTCTAGAACAGTTATCCAACTATCTTACCTTCTATCTCTATCTCTGTCACGATCCTTGTCCTTAGTATCTTTATCTCTATTTCGATTTCTTTCTTCCCTTTCTCGAGCTTGTTTTTCTTCACGTTCCTTTCTTCGTTCTTCCCGTTCCTTTTCACGTGCCTCTCTCTTTGCTACAACTGATTCCTACAAAATTAAAGTTTTCACAACTTACAAAAAACATTTTTTACACATACCTGATGGTCCAAAAAAGATGGTGACACGTTTGATAAAAGATATTGCCTTCATAAATATGAGAATGAAAACAAGATATTGTCATTTAACTTTAGCTTAACGTTTAGATGGAGACTCAAGATAATATCAAATTTACGATTTCAAGAAGAATATCTCAGCACTCCAGGTGCTGATTGTGCTAAGTAAGGTATTAAATTGTTAGTTAATTATTAGGGAGTACTGTTTGTATGATATCTTGTTCACATGGTTACCTTCTTTTTGGGACACCTGGGAACCTTCTTTTTGGGACACCTGGTTACCTTTTTTTGGGGCACCCAGCGTATTTAAGTATTTCATCCACAATTAAGTAAGCTTTTCTTGATGAAAAGGTCAAAACAAGAACAAAAAAATCTAACCTTTAAATCTGCAAGCCGTTCTCTAATCTTTATAAAACCCATATGCAATTTTCCACCAAAATGATCAGCTAACCTGAGATGAAATAACATAGCAATTAGTTTTATAATTATTATATACTTGAAACATGACTTTTCTAACAAAAACATTGTGCATGAACATAAGATAAATGGGTCAACATACACCATAGTCAAAATATATAGACACTATTTAAATTAAATTAAATATGACATTTAGTACCTTCTATCATTATCATATAAACTCAAATATGCTCCACAAATTTCACAAACTCTAAGCTTCTGCTGTTGACTTGTCGTAACTGGAAGTGAATTTCTGTAAATATCCTGAAAGAAATATATATAATATATACATATACATATCTATAAAAACTCATGACACTTTGAAAAGATTTCATAAACTAATAAACAAAAAAATATATATACAGTATAAACGTACTTGGGACTGGCTTAATTATAAATATATATCTGAAAGTATGTCATAAGCAAGTATGTTATAAAGAATGGAATTATACTGTATATCTGATTATTGATATTCATTCGGTGGAAAGCTTTGCTAGATTACACAAAAATGAGGCAGCTTGCAGGTTTCCAATTGTTCTTGCCACAGCAAAATAGCATTTCTATATATGTATATATATTCTTCTTCTCGTACCTCGGCTTTCCTTTTCTGAGATTTTAGCTCCTCCACTTCTTTCATCAAAGTAAAAGATTCTTCAACTTTTCCATCTGCTCCTAAAATAGAGAGACAATTTCTGTGTTTATTTAGTGTTTTGAATATCCTAACGACTTTAAAATGTTATATTTTACAATACTAATAATAACTTTTAGATTATTTTACGATGTTCTAAAGTTAAACACAAGTTCTTCTAAATTAGATAAATTGTAGAATTACAAAAATATATAAATTTGTCATAAAGCTTTGAGTCATACCAAGGGTTTCACTTTCAGCAAGAAATTTTCCAATTTGTTCATTGAGTGTATGCACTGCCATGGCCTAAAAAATAAAAATTACCTTTTAGTACCTATTAAAAAACCACACATTCACTCCAGTCATTTTCATAATATTATGAATAAAAAGATAAATGCAAGAAAAAAATATGTACTAAAATCAAACTGAGAGACACATACCTCTGGTGAGGCATCATAATCCTCGCTGTTATCTTCTAATCTCTTCTTGTTTACTTCGACTTTTCTGTCACAATCACCAACAAATGATGTCAAATGCTCCAGTTGCTGAAATATACCAGCAAAAGAGTTAAAACTTGAAGTTTGAAAATAACATTTTTTAAGGAAGAAAATATATGAGCACAGTACCATAAAATAACTAATTTGTGAAATTTATGTTAACAAATTTATCATTAACGTAAATAGATTGCCCTTCATCATTAATTTCCTGAAAAATTGCAGTGGTTTTTATAATCGTTTAGATCAATTTTATCTGCATTAGTTCACATTTTTAATGGTCAATTCTGCAATATCAAAAGTCTGCATCAATCATCACCAGCATCTTAATTCCAAAATTATTCCATGCTGGTATGGGTATGAACCTGTCCTTGGCAATTCCATTTCTCAAAGCTTGGTCAAGCATTCTTGTTGTGCTAAAGTATGATTTAGTGCCAAACAATGGAGACCCGCCTCAATGGCCCACTCCCAAATCTTCTCAGGGTGACCTTTACTTCTTTTAGCATCATAGTACACTTTTCTACCCAGTTGCCAATGTCCATTTTTTCTATATGACCACACCACTTAAGGCTGCTATGTTGCACAATCAATGATTTTCTATTTCTAAATAAAATACTTACATCAACATCATAACCATAATCTTTCTTCTGAGCAGCTTGTTCATAATCAGCTTTCAATGCCAATGAGTGGTACTTGTGACATGGTCCAAGATCCAATTTCTATTTTTAAGACATATTCCATAAATTTAAATTAAAAACAAATGTTAACTTAAAGTAAACACACATTTAAACATAAAATTAGTCATGAACAGGGCTGCAAGGCTCTATCTATTTTTTAAAGCCTTGTGTTCTGCAGTTATTCACTCATTTTTCAAAAACCCAATCATTATAAACTATTATGAATGTTTATTGGATAATTTTCAAAAACTGAAATTTGTTTTGTGTTTAGGCCAAAGTTGTTGATGCATAGTTCATCATTAAACTCGAGCAATATAATTTCAATGGTTACTGCTTCAATGGTTACTGGTCATGGAATAGATGATTCTGCAAAAGATGGAAGCAAGGGAATTATTCCCATGATTCATTGTGTTTAGTTTGCAAATCATTGACTAGTTCTATTGGCATTTGACAGTCAAATGCAATGAATCTTGGAAATAATTTCCAGCTGCCATCTTTTGCAGAATTGTCTATTAACAGCTATGTCAAAGTAGACTTCACAACTACAAAATAGAATGACACTACTTATTTTTAAGTTCAGTTTACAGTCTGTATATATATAAACCACAAAAAAAAAACAGATAACCTTTGGGCTACCATAAATTGTATACTAAGTTGATTAAGAAAATTAAGTTGAAATCCATGTTAGAGTCAGACTAAATTACCTAAAAATGTTGGATGACAGGGTGGAAAATTTTCGAAAATCATTTATAACATAAGCACAAGTGTTTAAAAAATTGCCAAAGACTACTTCTAACTAGTTTAGTCCCTCTGACATATAGGTATCAACTTAAATCACCATAGTCAGTGTAGTGCAGGCGCACCCAGTATATGTGAAAAAAATATTGCTGAGGTATCAAAAAAATATGTAATAATAACCTTAGTTACCGTATTGTGAAATTGCTCAAATGGGCATAGCCCCATCAAGAAACTTTTGCAAACACTTGGGTCTGTGAATTTCAAACCTTCCTCAATGTCCTCACCTAAAATAATAGCACACAAATCAAAATAAGTTCAAATGATGCTTAGAAGTTTCCTGGATGTCAAAATTTCCAACCTTACTTTCCTTCCTTAAAAATTTAAATCAGAAATTTTTAACAAAACTTTCTTTTAATCTTCATTGGAAAGCTTTTATTGAGTTAATTGCCAGCTGTAATTGGATTCTGTTTTCATATTTGTTGAAAACTAGGTTTTTGAAAGCAACTAATCCTTGCTGTAGTTTCAGAAACAACTATTAAAAGTTTTTTCACAGAAAAATGGAAAAAACTTCAATGGTGCCACAAAATGCTAAAAGTACTCACAATTATTTTTGCTCACTTTATACTTTGAGTAGATTCCCACAAACAGTCTTCAATCAAGAACTGCTCTATAAAATCCATCCTCATCAATCTTTGTGTTTGTTCACAAAAATACATTAATGAATTTCTTTCTGTAATATTATATCACTTCCCAAAATTAATGAAGCTTTAATTTAAAACAGCTTTAAGGTTGAAGTCTTTGAAGAATCAAATAAAAATGACATGAAAGTGATTAAGAATACTTAAAAGTATAATTCCTGTTTCCTAATATTTATATTTGGCTAGCAAATAGAGTCCAGCTTTAGTACCTGAGGTTTCAAAAAATTTTTAATACAATTCTGCTTTGCCTGTTGCAAAATAGCATTTAAATGAAACAATGGAAAAAACTGCAGTAAATTTAATAAGAACAACAAGTTTTAAAACAAATGTCAAATGACATCAAATGAAATATGTACGGAAATGTTAATCTTTCACACTGGAATATGCAGCACTTCTTCAAAACTATGCTAAGCAGAGGTGATGAAAAGTCACTGTATACCAGTGTAAAATAATTAAACCTTAATTTGATGAGAAGCGTTGTTCTCAAATTTCCTAGTGTTGTTTGCAGAAACCAAAAATATTACTCCTCCAATTAAAATTTGGCAAAGCAGAAAAAACAAATTGGCATGGCAAAAAAAACCAAATAATTATATTTGCAACTGTCTCACATACCCATGATACTTACATTTCCTTGGAGGATAATTGACCTAGTGTAACATTCAATTTACTCAAGTCATGTCTTGTTTTGTAAACATTTCTGAGCAAAGTAACAAATGAAAAAGCTCAGATCATTGTAAATATTTGAATGAAACTGGGGCTGGTTATCTAAGATATAATGTAACTAAATACAATCTAGACAGCAAAAACAAATTAAATTTAAGAATATAGAGTAAGGCCTTCATGTGCAATGTTTCAATTTAAGCAGCAATTAAACTGTCACAACCACATTTATTTTGATGACCCAAGGCCATTAAACCAGATTGAAACACTGTATGCACAAAATGTGTAAGCCTTGTTTTATTTCAATTTTGCTCTAGATTGTTTTTCTACACTCTGTTTGTTTTATAAGAATCTTTTTTATGATAACTCAGGTATAGGCTGGATAACAATAGGGAAATCAAGTTGTTAATCATTATCTTTAACAATAGACTGATTCAGTCCAGGTTTGTTTTCACCCAGTTTATATCATGTGAACAATATCTAGAGAAATCTTGCATTTTATTTTAAGCACAAACGTTTTCCAGCAATTGATCTTGAATTAAAAAATTCACATTTTATCACAAAACATTCATCACTGGGTGAAACAAACTGGCTTTTACATCATTTTGAATCAGTCTATGGAAAAATAAGAACATCCTTCATTCAGACTCAGCGTGAAAAATCGACATTCTCATAATCAAAAAGAAGTGCACTTGCTCTTGTCGAAAAAGCTTACAAAAATTATTCAGTGTGCAGAGCAAAGTTTCCACTGTCATTTAGATGATTCCACAAAAGATGGCAACAAGGAAATTATTCCCATGATCAATTGTGTTTGATTTGCCAATCATTAGCAGTTCTAATCAATAGCAGTCAATCATCAACTGTAATGAGTCTTGAAGATAATTTTCTGCTGCCATTTTTGAGGAATTCTCTATTCAAAAATACAAAATTCAAAGGCCCCTTGTTGTACAGTTTCTGAACACTGATCTAGAAAACAAAAAAACATAGATCTGAACTCTTGATGTTGATCACAACATTGTTTACAAACGAGTCTTGCATATTTTTTGCAATGTGCATATCTACAGATCCTTGCAAAAAATAAAAATCCACTTTCTTGGCTTTTCCAAGTAAGAAGTCAATTTAAGTCGTTGAATCAATTTGTGTAATTTTTTTTTTATTTAACACTACGACAAAACAAATATGCAAGACTCAACCAGTTTATACTAATCCAATCATTATTCTTTAGGCCAGGCAAAAAAGACGAGGTTAGACCATATTCAACTCAGTTAGGGCAGGAAGATAGTGTCTCGCTCACTCAAATGAGGCATTTTCACTGGTTCTTACCATCTCTTTTAGTCCCCATTAGTTCATCCAACATCTTGCGCATTTGCTCTTGGGCAGTCATTTTGACTTCGGCTGCACTTGAATCCCTTTGTCTTGCTTATTTTCCAGTTATTCTTCTGTCAGTTCTCTATCATGTCAACCTTTCATGAAAAAGGTTGCATTTTGTTCAAAAAGCAAAGCAACTCTGCTCAACAATCAGATGTGGCGCCGCATAGACACATGGATCCCGCAATGCATCATAGGAAGAGAATAAAAATGTAAGAAATGCCATTCTTTTTAAAAAAAAGCAAGAAATGCCATTCCAAAACAGTTGTGAATAAAGATAGAAAATTTTCAATGTTTTCCTAGAAAAAAAATTTACATTGCACTCCAACATAATTACTTATTTTTGTAAAAAGAAGTTTAAATCTTTAAACAAAAGACATGTCCAAAGGTCAAACAAAAAGCCAAACTTAGCCACACCAAACAATTACAATCAACATCGAATCGAGGTCAAAAGCACATGACTTCCGCAAGAAAAGTTACAAAGTAAAACAACAACCGGCTGACCAGGGAGAAAGAACGAAAAGACAATACGCGTGTCGTTTTTTTTCGGAAAAGAAGTCATGTTGAAGCCAAAGGCACTTGTTGAAGTTCTTGGCCAAGCTAATACGGGAGGTATTATCAGTACGATGTAAGTATCATGAAAGAAGAAGCATAATAGCCGCAACAGCACAAACAAAATTGATGCAAGGCCAAGGGATATTTATATTGAATACAACAAGGGAGAGAGCTACAGGGAGAGGGGGCCATCACATCAATCGCAATCAGGTCATTTTATATTCATATATGGCATAGGATCTGGAGTGGGGGTCTGTAAATTTGAAACAAACGTGTTGTTCTTTTTAATTTACAACAAACATATCAACTGATCAAAGAAAATTAGAAAAAAGTGCATGCATACATCTACATAGGTTAATACTTGTGTGACTTGTGTGTGTGAGAAGCTTATTTATCCTAACATTTTTTGGATACAGCTACCATGTTGGGAACTTTGTATTGCGCACAGAATATATTCGGTGCGCGTTTGAGATTTTGGTGCGCAAATATGACATTTTGGTGCGCGGTGCGCATTATGCTCAGTCAATTTCAATAGGTAAGTGCTCATTTGGTGTTTGGTGGAAAATATAATGTTGCTAATTGTGATTCAACACAAAAGAGGCTTTGGCCTACCACGTGCAACTTTCGACAACATGTGAATTTGGTGCACAACGGAAATGTAAAGTTGGTGCGCAAAAATTTCTTACATTTACTTGATTCGGTGCGCAGTTAGCAAAGTTTCCAACCTGGTACAGCTACAGCAAAAATATGTTATGAATCTCTTAAGAAGTTTTTGTTTAACAATGCAAGATGTCTTGTCTGGACAATTGTAAATCAAAAACATGTACATCTATTGTTTATTGTCAGCTTTTTATATTGTTCTTTTCCATAGAGAGAGGGTCAAAAATAGTATAGTTATTGTGTGCATACTTTATTGATGCCCCTTTGCTACTTTCTTCCATCCATTTGCCAAATTTTTTATATAATGTATTTTGAAAATTCCAAGTTGTGTAATTTTATGCTTTTATTGCAGGCTACTTAACAGTAAAGGATCTTTGTTGGCATATGCTGGGAGCGAAGATAAAGATGTGAAAGTTACTGCTGCAGTGGCTTCAAATATTTGGACTGCATATGAAAAAAGTGGAAAATTAGCTTTTCACAATGAGGGTCTTCAGTTTATGTTTCTTAATTGTGAGGTACTCTTCCATTTATTTTGTTCTATTTTTGCCAGACATCAATCAGAAAGATTACCTGGTTGCTACAAATATATGCCAAGTCTTTCTGCCTCACAAAACCTTGATGACTCTTTACACAGGTATTGTTGAGCCTCATTTTCAATACTCTTGTTCTGTTTGGGAATGCTCTGGTTCTACCAAAATTAACCAGTTGCAAAAACCTCAAAATTGTGCTGCTCGAATTATAATTATAGAGCAGCAGCTTTGACACCCCTAGCAGACCACTTATCAAAAGGCTTGGGTGGAAAACCATATATGAATGTGTAAGAAATGAATCAAGTACTATGGTTTTCAAATCCCTAAATGGCATGGCACCACAGTACATGTGTAACTTTTTTACTAAAAACTCACAATGTGTACCTCATCATCTACGCAACACTGAGACTGATCTCAGAATACCCTTGAAAAGCACAACTAATGGGCAAAAATGCTTTTCTTTCTGGGGTGTAGGGCCTCTCAGCTGAGTCTAAACAATCAACTTTCCTGAGGATATTCAAAAATTCTATTTAGGGTATTACATACTTATTACATACATATTTCATTTTTTTGTAAATGAAAATGAAATGAATCAATTTAAAATGTTGTGACTCACTATTATAGCATACCTAATCATATTTGATGTAAAAAATTAATTTTTAGGAAGGGACAGTAACAGTTACCAAAGTTGCAAACACTTTGCTATGCATGTACTCCAAGCCCGATGTTGGTTTGGGATTGATAAAAACAAAGGTATGAAAATTGAATTGCTATGAATCAACTGAGAGATATCCAAATATATTTGATAAAAAGAGGATTCTTGATTTTCTTTGAAATTTCTTCATCTATGCAAAATTTATTTTAGTAAATTTTTAAAATCTGATAGTTTTTAAGTTTGTTAATATTTTATGCTGTAGATAGGATTTTAAAGTTAATTAGTTTAATAAATTGTTGTGTTTTTTAGAAGATTATGAATGATATCATTATTGATGTCCACGTTTGTTCTCAGGTTGAAGCTCTAGCAGAATATCTTGAACAACCATTAAAGCAAGTAACTTCATAGCATTTAGAATTTTCAATGTGGTATTTTTAATGCATTCTGCATCAGTTTATTTCTAAATTAATAATTGAAGAAAATATAATTTGTAGACTTACACACCATTATGTAAATATTGATGATTAACATTTTCACAAAAACAAGCTTAATTTTTCAGTTTCTTGTTTTCTTCTTCTTTTAACACATTTGTTTGAGCAGCATGCAGCTAATTCCAGCAGGCAATCACATGTTATATTCATTGCACATTTCTTTTCCTTGAAAAGTGTTAAACTAATCCCAGCTAAATATGCAAATTCAAGCAACTATGGTTACATCAAATGAATATTTCATCAATGATGTTATAATAAAATAGAACATTCACATAATTTTCAAACTTTTATTTTTTTTAACTTATTAACAACACTACAACAATACAATAAATAATATTTTTGCATTTTTAAATTGAAAAATTATATTTAAATAGACTACAAATATTTTAAATATTTAACATAAAAATTAACATCCCATCATCTGTAGCTAACAATGGTACCTTCCAATATAAATTGTTATCATTAACATATTGGCAATCAGCAAAATTTGAAATGATACAATATAAACATTATGTACACAAGTTTGGCAAATTAATGTAGATTCATTGTACAATATGATTTTCATTAAATGTATGCAAAGATTTATTTCAATTCGTGGTTGCAAAAATATAATTTTCAAGGAAAAATCTCTGCAAAACATCACCAAGCAGGAGTTCAAAAGAAGCAACATTACATTTTTAGTTTTATATTTGAGGTTTTTAACATTGGGTTTCGGACATGAAAATTCATTATCCACTTTCCTTAACTATTGTTATTGCGGGAAGCATACATTTTGTTATATTCGTTACATGGCCTTGCCTTAAATTAATTATCTATTCTCATCAATTATTTCCCAATAAAGATTTTGAAAATTCTTTTTTCAATTTTCTGTTTTAATTTCCTGTGTCATTCGAATGCAATGTTTCACCATGTACTCTGAATCTGTACACGCATGTGTAATCCATGTTTCCATAGTTACTGTCAATTCGAAGTTCTATAAATTCAACAGGCTGATCTGAAAGATTCTACGGAGAAAAAATACAATAAGTTTCAAATAAGGAAGACAATACAATGTTCGCCTGTTTATAAAATACCACGAAAGAAATATTTTGAACGAGACCAGTAAACAATGACAAACATAAATTTTAACCTTGATTGAAGAAATGTATTCCATTACTTACTTGAACTGGAAATGTTTGTCTCGATTTTCCATGTTGAACATAAGTATAAGTACCAAGAAGCATCTTCTCTTTTCCATTTTCATCAGACCAACTCTAAATACAAGACAAAGAAGCGTCATGAACTATTATGGAAATTTGTTCGAATGCTTCGAATGACCAGTTTCTGCAATAAAATCACGTTCTTCGATACGATAAAAATATATTCTTTGTTAATAATAACATGGAAACAATATAAGTGACAGTCATGCTCAAAACAACACAATAATCAATACAACATTCAATAAGGACCTTAGCTATTTAAAACCCCATAACAAATTTATTTCAAGGACTTGAAAAACAAATCAAAGTGGTACTTACAAAAACAGAAACATTTTTGGGCATACTTTTCCATGCATCATCACTAAATTTTGCCAAAGACGGATGCAGATGCTCCATTGTTACCATCGAAGGGATTATCGATGTTGCCAGCTGGAAAAAAGTACACATCGCTTAACGCAAACTCACTAAACGAATATTTTTGATGAAGAAGCTTGGCAATATCAGATTCTTATATTGTAAATGGGATTATATTTTGCTAATTTTCATCTTTTCTAGAAACGTTTTGTGGCGATTTCTACAAATTATTAACAAAACAGAAAATATTTCTCATCCCTTCAATAAATCTTGCAATCTTGTTGAAAAACATAGTTTGTTTTTTTCTTGTTGAATTTATTTAAAGTCGGCAGTTAACATATCACCCCATCAAATACAGCTACTTCATCTTTTTAGAAGCAGCATAAAATAACGTTTTTTAAATCTCGGCAGAAAATACAGAAAGAGACCAGACGCTTAAAAGAAGTTATAATTCGAATGTCATATATTTCTCGAGCTTCAGATTAAAATGACAAAAAGGACGCAATACAGGAAATTCAACGATTAATTTCTAAAATTTCGACCTGGCATGTGAGGACTTCATTTCTTCGTCCGAGCAACTCCAGCAAAAAATATAATATCCTACAAGCAACCTGCAGTAGTTGCCTTTCCTTTCCCAATAGTTTCCCTTGAACTAATCAAGATTCCCCCTTGAACGTAGAAATTATAGAGTTTTATTGTTTCCATAAAACATTATAATGCGTGAAATAAAATAAGGTTTCAAACCTTGATCACGACATAACCAGACGAGCCTTCCAATGGCCAGCAATTACCGGGAAGTGTTTCAGGTTTAATCACTTCTCTGGGTGTTCTTGTATCTTGCCAAATAACGACACCGAACACTTTCATGATTGGCCATCCATAAGAATGCGTTTGTGAATGATGTGGAACATGAATTCTTCCTCCTTTTAAATACAATTATGTACAAAGTTTCAGCTGATACCAAACGATGTATTTGTTGTAATATTAAATATATGAGATGTGTAGGGTGTGTGTATTTTAAAGATCTAGTTTTGTGCAGATACGTCAAAAATAATGATTGATACCATTAAGAATCGAAAGCGAAAAACAAAAACTGTAAACTTTTCCCTGACGGTACGTTGAGGCCTTTTGAGTGTAGATTAGTAATAATAGAATAAGCTTGAAAATCTTAGTGTGCCTTTACAGTACAACTCTAAGATTTCATGCCAATCCTAAGATTTCATGTCAACTCTAAGATTTCATGTCAATGCTAAGATTTCTTGTCAATGCTAAGATTTCTTGTCAATGCTAAGATTTCATGTCAATCCTAAGATTTCATGCCAACTCTAAGATTTCATGTCAATCCTAAGATTTCATGCCAATCCTGAGATTTCACGAATCAATTCCAATAAAAGAATTTAATCCAGAAACAGATATGTCATCGTTTATTTCGAAAAATCTTGTTCTGAAAAATACCTGCAGATTCAAGGGCATAATCGGGTATTCCGATTTTGTCTGCATCATATCTAGCAAGTGCCATTTCTACCAGAGAATGTATTTCATTCATATCAACTGGAATTTCCTGTAAAAGATATTCGTTTCAAATATTTGACAAATCAACCTTTGAAAACACTGCTACAGTAAAGCCCATTTAAGAAACGGATCTTTTAGATTGAGAATATTGTTTCAAAATAGTTTCAATTGTTTTCCTGTTGTTATTTTGATAAAGGGAGCCTAAAAGCTTTCTATAAGTTGTTTAAATGCTTTTTTGCCATTAATATCCAGAACTTTTAAAAGTGCATTCATTGGAAAAACCACCCTCTGTTATTGAGGGAACACTACATTTTATTTGTACTCGTTTTTCATAAAAACACCTAGCTATAGTTTCAGCCTGAATTTGTTCATTTGCTACTCCCCACACTATTCTCAAAAACATCTTTAAAATGTGTTTCAGGTCAAGTGCTTAACGCCTGCATAATTTGTTTGTGCTCAACGTAAGTAATTTCTGAGATAGCAACAAACTTTGACCCAATTCTCATCCTAGGGTTTGACCCAATTCTCATCCTGGGGTTTCTTGAGGTTGCTCTTATAAAAAAACATGTAAAACCCAATGATTGTTTAGTTGAAGTCCCTTTTATCAATTGAAACCAGGAAGAGAAACTTTAATGCCAAATCTCCTCAATCACAGCTTTGCAAACTTGTATAGCTTTTTCAGTGACACCTATTGTTTAAAATTATAATTTAATAGCTTATCTTCTATTAGGTTAATGTATCCAATTTTCAGTTATTTTGAATTTTAGAAAATTATTATTTTAAAATCATATGGTTAACTAAATGTTTTAAGTGAATAGATTGATTAAAAATAGACCGTATGCAGGACAATTTTTTGTAACTCTTAAAAGATACCTTGTCTGAGAACTTGCTGAAATCTGTGTTATCTGAAGAAAAAAGAAAGAAATTTAGAAAATTATGTCAACATGAATAAATGCAATTTGTGAGTGAATCAAAAACAATAATGCTGATGTTTCTGAATGAATTGATCGAGTGGGACAATCATGAAAATACATATGAAACAAAATGCTAAGCAAGATTCTTGTTTTTACCTCGCTGAGTCTGGTAAGATTTAAAAGCATCAATTTGTCGCTTAATGTCACCAACTTCTTTTGCAGCCTAGAAATAAAACTGAATTTACAATTTTTTCTTTACTGTTGCGTTATCAATTAATTATATCAAGAAGTAAGGAAGTAATTTTTATTTTATAGTTTTAAAACTGAAACTTGACAACACGATTATCTTTTTATTACGAATTCAAATATATAAAAGTTCTGATTTTCGATCTATCAATGACAAAGTAATTCTTACCAAGAACTTCCATGATATGAGGACATTGCAATTTTTATATCAGTGCTTTTTAAAATACCAGAATTACCTTAATATCCGATGACTTTTGTTTTATTTCCATTTGCTCAAACTGGTGCTTACTTTGTCTTTCAAGTTGTTTAAATAACTTTCCACTTTCGTTTATCAATTCAAATGCTCTGAATATGAAAATCATCAAAGTCATAAAAATCGAAATAAGAATAACGAACAGAAAATCTTGAAATTGCCTTGTTGAATTCAAGATACAATAAAAATATTAATTTAAAAAAAGACGACTTATACTTACAACGCCAGTTTTTTTCGCAACTCTTCATGTGAGCGTAGACAGATCGATGCATCATTGCTTAGGTGCAAACCCTGAAAATTCAAATAATATTAAGTTGAAAACCATAAACTTTCAAAAAAGAGAAATATCTTCTTTTTTCTCAAATTTCAACAAATTTTTGAAAAGCATTCATTTTAAAAATAATTATACAGCCCTTACCTCAAACTTTTCACTGTTATCTTTCAATAATAAGACCGCTAAAAATACCAAAAAAAGAAGAAGTTTATTAGTTTAAAAATTGTTTTTAGTGACCAAGGGACGAGAAAGATTATCCCACCGTTTGGCTGTGAGTCCAGGTGAACATTTTATCATTACTCCTCTCTCTAAAAAAAATATGCTTACGCTCTTAAGATAAGAAAAATACAACGAGTATGAGATCGTAAACGAAAAATCAGAAATATAAAACAAGTTTAAATAAATAAATACTAATTTCAATAATGAATTAAACCTTTGTTAAAAATGCTTTTTGAATAACATTCTAAAAAGAAAACTACAGAGCTGTAGGTTGCAAAAAAAGCCAAATGAAGTATCTTTTTAGTAATCAAAACAGGACAAAGAAAAAGCCAAATTAGCCATCTTTTATCGAATTAAAACAGAACCCCAAACCCCTAATCTTTTCTGGAATCAAAACAGAACTAAGACGAAGCCAAACCCCTAATCTTTTCTAGAAGCAAAAACAGAATGAAAAGTATCAGAGAACAACCTTATCTATAAAATACCATTTTGCTACCTTTAACGTATTTTGCATTATGCAAGTTAAATTGACAACGATTTATGACTGTCAATGTAATTTTGATGCTTAATTGGCTTAAAAAATAACCACTTTACCAGCGAAATTTTATTTTAACAGTTCACAAATTGATCATCCTTGCATAATAAAATGAATTAGAAGCAGTGTAAATAAACTTTGCAACCGCAATGTCATATAAAAAGAACACAATAATAACAAACAGATTACCTTGCAATAACGCAATTATTGACAATATTATCACGAATGCTTTTTTCCAAGATGTGAAACCCCTGCAAAATAAATTCAATCCGTAGTTATGTCATCGTTCTTTACATGACCAAAATAACAGCGGTATCAAAAGTTTCCATGTTGAACAAAATTCTATAAAAATTTCAAACAAAATAAAAATTGTGAAATTTTTTACGCGTATAAACATTTTAAGTCACCCAATAATATCTCACTTACCATTTGCGAGATGACTCTGTCTTTTCGACTAAAATGAAATACATTAAAATAGAAAATCTAATTTTTTCTCCATCTGAAACAAAACTCGAGGCTCTCCTCCCCTCTCTTCCCTCCATAAATAAAATATAGAACACTTGATCTAACGTTGTTTGCGGCATAATACATAATAATGCAATTGTATTCACGATAACTGATAATAGGTAATTTTTTTACCTTCTTGGCTCTCTTGATTATCTTCCTTAAAAATTTTCAAAAATGAAAACAATAAATACATGTATTGGGAGAAAATGCAATAAACGTTTACCAGTTCTAACTTTGTCAGTTTCTTCTTCAAATGAATTCTCTTTCTTTGACTTGAATGTTTCACAATTTTCTCCTAGTACAAAATATTATATATGCTAAATCATATATGCTAAATTGGATATTAAAAACGATATTTTGTTCGATTTAAAATAAAAAGAAACATTTAGATGAAATTAAAATGACTTACTTTGTAAAATTGAAAAATTAAACTTACCAAGAATATCATCGGTTTTGTCAACGCCTAAAAATAAACAACGTTAAATTTATTTGAACTGATACAAACTGTAAAGTGATAAAATGGAATAGTTGAAAAGTTGTTCGTAAAAGTTTCTTCGTTGTATATGAAAAACTTATGATGAATGCATATGATAAAAATCTGTTTTCTTTTTTCCAATAAAAACATTAATAAAAATTGGGTATACGTGTTTTTTATTTTTTTTTTTAAAGGAAACCTGGTTAAGGCTCCACTAAGTGAAACATTTTTTATTTTGGACCAAATTTCACTAGTAAGCTTACTTAAAACTTTCTTAATTGTATATGAAATGAAACAGTGCCATTTTTTTCCAGAAAGTGAAACAATGGCCATCTTCTGTGCAAGTTACTTGCTCTGCTGAATATTTTCTTTTTCAAAATTTTCTATATAACTAATATTTTCATTCTCATTCATAATTTTCTAAAACATAACAATTTCTATTAACTAATTAACTTTAAAATCCTATTTACAGCATAAAATATTAACAAACTTAAAATCTAAATAATTTGTTTTTCATGTGATACTTTCATATGATACTACATGTGATTGATGTGATTTTTTTCAAAATTGTAGCCTGCATACAAAAAGTGATGATCTTTTAATTGTTATGGAACATAAAAATAACTTATGGAACATAAAACATAAAAAGAATAATTGACGAGGGCTAGGCCTATCTCTTCCATATTTGTATAAAATTGATATACTATGGGGTCTCCGAATAATAGGGGGTAGGAATAGCAGGGGGTCAGAAAAATTTTAAAAACCTATTAGTAGGGCGGTTGTAATAGAATAGGGGGGGGGGGGGGTTGGAAAAATCTTTGAATTGATCTCATGGGATGGTCTATTAAATAGACTATTTGTGATGTAGAAAACATATTTTTAAACTTGGGCTTAGATATTTTACTTCAAATGCCAAATATCCATAAATTATTAGTAAGAAGGTACAAAAATGGGAGGTTGGACAGATGTCCAAAAATAAATTAGTAAGTGGGTTAGAAAAATTTCCAAAAATTAATAGTAGGGGGAGGATTATTATATTATTTGGAGACCCAGAGTAGACAACTTATACTGACCATATAAATGTTCTGGTGAATTTTTCATCATCGCCATTTCTTTTGTATATTGACCTTTTCTTGAACTTGGAGTCGCTCGATAATCATGTTCAATGAGTGGCGAGTCACGATCCTTTATCCTTCCTTCTAATTGTCCACGTTTTGCTAAACCTGTTGGGATTCCAATTTTTGTAGTATTTCTTGCTGGAGTTACCCTCAAATTTGGTCTAGCTGGACTTCTACCACGATGGGCAATACCACTGGGATCCATTCTTTAATCAAATAAAATCAAAAATAAGTCTAATCAATACCTAAAAATACCGATAGACTAACTTGTCATCTTATGATTTAAATTTTTTATTACATTCAAAACATTTAGGCCAGCATGAACCATCAACGAGAAATAGAAAAAGCAAACAAAAAAACGCATCAATCAATCAGAAAAATATACTTTTGGAAAGTGCCATGCAAGCATTTCAAACTATTCGATAAAGTTTTAAGAATCTTTAGTACTTGTTTACCTTTATCAAGACTATTTCTTTCGAGTGTTTGACAGCTTCTCTAACAATAAAAGTAAAATAAATTATCCAGCTGAAAGCAGTGACTTCGCTTGATGAAATGTTTTTTCCAATCGAATTTCCCGCCGTTAGGCTCCTCCGCAGCATAATTGCCCCGCAATGGACCAAAAATAAAAAGTCACCCAGGCTAGAACATTTTAGAGCATCCTTACTCAAAAATTTATTTTGATATTTTCAAACACAAATATTTTTATTACTTTTGATTACATCAAAATTTATATTCTTGAGACATAGGCTATGCCATTTAACTAAAGCAACCAGCATGCTTTCAAAATCTTATTTTTATTTCTAAAATAACCGAAAAGTATTATAAGAATTGCTTGCAATTACCACAACTAAATAATATCTTGTCTTGCAACTGCAATTCTGGTAGGTGATATACAAGATCAATACACGTATTTAGTCTACCACAATTTTAGCAAATAGGACCTCACGCTAAGACATATACCTGCTTTGCCAAAAGAAATGAATTGCCAAAGGAACTATTCCAATTCATAGGCTGAATAAAAAATGAATTTATTTCAATGGACTATTTTGTATAATTAGTGGTAACTAAGTGGTTAGAAGCCGTAGCCTGTAATAACAAACCGTTTCTTAGGAGCATATACATAAAAATTGATTTAAATAGAAGATTGTTTTAAGTTTAAAGTTGGACGAATATTTCTTCAAGAAACTCTAACAGCATCACAACGGAGTCTATACTTTAGGAAAGGATAAAGAAAAAAATAAAGTAAGAATAAGCTACAAAATAATGTCAGCTACTGAAAATGCAAGACGTTATTCAGCTCCATATGCTAGTACAAAATCTTCTGCTTCCAATCAACGTTTGATTAAAACAGCAAGCAAAAACCCACGTGCAGCATATAATTCTTATTATGACAAAAATGTAACCGTTGAAACAAAAGAACGTCCATTAGCTCTACACCAAACAAGCCATGTTCTCCAGACAAAAAACTCTCCTGATCCAAACTCAAAATCTGATGTTAAGAACGACTCAGTGAGACAAACACCAGAGAAAAGTTTATCAACTGAAGTTAACCAACAAGGAAATTATTCATCTCTCTCTACAACGTTAAATTATGACAATAAATCAGCAAACTCTTCTTTAAACTATCAAGATTCGATTGGCAAATGTCATTACATACCAAATCGGGATATGTATGGAACTGCACCACATGAATGGACAAAAAGAAGAATACAAGAAACAAACATGGAATGGAGAGAAGGATATGAAGTGAGATGTGCTACTTTGAAATGCATTTATTTTCGCAAAATACGAAACCGTAACTTTGATGTATTTTCTATTCAACCAAGGAATGCTTTCAGATGTCTTTCATTTTTCTATTTCTTCCGCAATATTTTTGACTTAAAGAGAATCAGCGGATGCTAGGACAGTACACCTTAAGATCACTTGCAATGCAGTCTACTGATGCACGCCCTCTGATCATATTTCCAAACTGGTTCACCAACTCATCCATCTGATTTGGCAGTTATTTATAGACTTCCCAGACATCTTACTGCGGCCATTTTTATAACTATTGATTCTCTTTGAATAAAAAGATATAAATAACTAAACGCTAGACTTGTACCCAATCTCTTTCCTTACTCAGTAAAAGTAATAAATAGTGAAAGAAAAATTTAATAGTGAAAAAATAATCAATAAAAAAGGTAAATAATAAAAGAAATTAAATAAATAAAAATGTATCTGTGGGGGAAGCTTTTTCTATTGTTTTATTATTCACTTTTTTTAATGAGTTAAGAAATAGAATTTGGGCAAGTCTACTAAAAGCCAAAACCAACAATTTACAAGGTTAGCAACTGTTGTGGATTTTTCCAACTAATTGCTTTTTTTCACTTTGATTTCAGTTTTTTGCTTTGATTCACAGTTTTTCTTTTTGCAGAACTGGAGAATTCGTGCAAAGCAAGTTTACAACAACATGGAAAACGAACTGGTAAACATGAAAAACAAATAAATGTTTTATTCACATTCAAATTTATTCCAATTTAAATGCCTTGAAAACAATAAATTAAAATAATACTATTAGTATTGATGAAAGAATTCTTACCAGTAACACAATAAAAATAAGAAAAATAATTTCATTATTGTTTTGTTATGATGAGTTTATGTTTAGTTAAAGTAGAAAAAACCATTTGCAAGCTGTGTGGTTGTTTTACAACCCAGTAAAATAATATCAACAGTGGACATTAAGAAACGTGAGTTGTTGCTCTTCTCTGTGTCGTTGTACAATAAATACTGACCTGAAGAGGGCGACCCCTATGCCTGCGTGTATCAATAATTCATTATTTAATATGTTCATAACTATTTAAGCCTTGTCAATAAGCTATACAACTATTTGAACAAAATATGTCATAAAAAACAAGCATTGAACACAACAATTAAGCGTTGTTTATTAATGTAGCAATTAAATTGAATTTTAAAATAAACAAACAAATACTTTTTTAGGAACGTTCGTTGGCTGAGCATCCATATCTGACGTAGTTGATGGAAAAATTGGACAAATTATCTGCCAAATCAAAGAATTGAATTTAGAAGTTAATTGCAAGACAAAGACAACAGATACAAAACTGGACATGAACACTTCGTTGATTTATATTAAATTGAAATAGAAGATACAATTAATTAAATAAATATAAGATTAATGCTAATAATGTTTTATTTTAAATGAATTTTTCTTCATTTATATTGTTGCCAGAAGGTAGGCTTAAATTTTTAAAAGTCATTTTTTGTTAAGAGTTAATACCAACAGGAGAAAAATAGGCGGGGAAGAGTACCCCCAGTTAACCCCCGGGTACTACCCCTAGTTCATTAAGGATAAACCCAAAATATAAAACGTACCGGTTGACCCAACAAAACGTTAACACTTTTAAAAAATTGCCAAATTTCGATTTTGTTAGTTTTTTGCAAACCAGTAAAATTAATTTTTAAGGTGCTGGAGGTGTCAGAAACGACAGTCCAACTTTATATATTTTGTTTTTCATTTTTCAATAAGATTTATATTAATTCATCCGTCTATTTGTTTTTTCTTATTTTAAATATCTTTTCGACAGACGCTGCTACATGTTTCATTTGTTCTACACCAATCCAGTTCTGATCAAATCCATCTTTCATCAAATACTGTATTTACAACAAATGAAAAGATGGTCGAACGTTTCTTCTTTTGAACCACATAATCTACAATTGAGATCTTCACCATATTTGGTCTTGAAAAGTGTAAATATGAACTTTCTAGTTTGGCCACGGGAAAAGCGATTATACACTATATTCACCATATACACTGTGTAGACATATTCACCATCAATAGCATGTACTCCGCAACAGCCACTATACAATATATACACCATAAATAGCATGTACTCCTCAACAGACAGAATATACACAAGGTACACCACCCATACAGATATATATATATATATACCATAAATCATAAACAGCATGTACTTTTATTCTGTGACAGACCATCATATAAGCTATACTTTTCAGGACTTTATAATTCGGACCAAAAGCTGTTTGTTGTGTTTTTTGGAGTAATATTTGAATATTAATTTTTTCTCAGAATAATTCTGAAATTTGCAACAACGTCAAATAATGCAAACAACTAGTTTAGTTTAGTTTAGTTTAGTTTAGTTTAGTTTAGTTTAGTTTAGTTTAGTTTAGTTTAGTTTAGTTTAGTTTA
>JAYJMH010065190.1:0-11762 GCA_036873815.1 Phacellophora camtschatica | reverse complement strand
TGGGCGGGGGGAGATAAATTGGTTTTTTTTTTTTTGTTTTTTTTTCTGGGTTGCAGGAAGGGCGCGGGAAGGGGAAGAAGATGAAGATGGAGGAGAAGTAGGGATGGGCAAAATACCCGCGGATATGGATAACCGCAGTTACCCGCCCATTTAAATTTTATGGTTACGGTTATGGGTAACCGTTTAGATAAATAAACGGTTATGGGTATAACCGTTTACCCATGAAATTTAAATGGACGGTTATGGGTATTATCCGAGATTATAAACGGGTACCTATTTAACCGTTTATTTTAATATATGTAAAACTAAATAAAAAAATTTGTTTCTAGCTAAGTTTAGTATCCCGAGACATATTTGGTTATAAAGGGCCATATAATATATATATGCCTCACTTGAGAGAAAAATATAGTTGATAGAATGGGTCAATGTTTAATATATGTAATTGAATGTGCTAAAACATTAGAGTGTTCGACATTTTTTGTTTTGGAGTCTTTTGGAGCTTTGGCCAATTCAAAATAATGATTACCTTGAGCTTTTAGAAATATGTTATTATCGACTGATGCGTACCTATATTATATATATATATATATATATGTATATATATTCGGAGATACTACGGCCAGGTGATCTTTCTCAAATTTGAAAAAACAACAACAAAAACGTAAACTGCTTTTGCAATGTCATCCCTAAATTTTCTGTCAACAATGGAATACACGCTTTGTAAAATGTGAAATGGTATTTTTCTCTCAAAAAAATTCACTTTAAAGCCCAGAAAATGCTAAACTACAAAAACGAAAACGAAAAGCTTGTTTAATTAAATCGCACAATCGGTCTTTGCAAATGGCTTTGTTCCCTAGCGTTACCCTTAACCTTAAATGTTACCTTTGATATTACCAAAAATGTTACCCTTGCTCTTTCTCAGATTTCATTCCTTGTGATGCAAGCTAATTCTAACGAGACAATGCAAGTATTATTTGAATGTCAGTAATTTTTGAATGAAAGGTTCTTGAAACCATCCTCAAGTATGAAAAACGAAAAAACTAATAAGTAAAAGTAAATCAAATAATAAGTAAAAGGACAAATCAGAATGCGCATGATGGCATTTAAGTAAACAATTAAGGCTCAAATATACATTTATATTTTTTTATTTCAATAACTGACATAATGTGTACATTATCAAGTCGAAAACGACGTCTTACACGCAGGAGCATTTTATATTATGATTGCAAAAAGCTTCATAATGATACAAAGAGTTGAGAAGTTGTAAATCAAAATTGGTTAAATGTCATGATCAGTTGACCCTGACATTCGTGTGGTTATAATTGTTAAAAATCTTAAACAATTCCACAATTGCAGGTCAAAAATGTGGGCTTGATATAAAATATAAAATGCTGCAGATACTTGACATTTGTAGATGATGAAAGTTGTGAAAGAAATTGTGCAAAGTTTGAAGGTCAATCTCAATTGTACTAACGCTGTCAACCAAAGTAACATTTTCTGGTCAGGATAACACTCACATCTATAAAGACTGATAATATGAACAATATTTAAGTTTTTGTTTCATCTTTGTAAACAGACACAAATTGCACTAAAATGTCTAACCTCCATTAATATAATGATGCAAATTGTTCCTCTGCAAATAATTGGACTATACTTTGTGTCTTATATTGTCTTTGGTACTAATTGTCTGAGCCCCAATATACGCTTCAAAAATGCAGAATTAAAGTGGACAGATGATTCATCTTTTTTCCACCAGTGATTTTAACAGTACATGTATGAATACAATACCTATAAAAACAAATTTCTTTGACCTAAAGATGTGTCAATAACTACCCTTTCGAGGTTGCGTTGCTACCTGTCGTCGCCTTACCGGCTTGCAATGGATTTGTTGAATTCGGTGTCCCCTGTTTTTTGGATATTTCCAACTTCTCTAATTTTTTCCAAAGTTCGTCACGTTCCCGTTCTTTCTTTTTCTCTCTAAAAAATATTTTAAAAGAAACTATTTCAAAAACAAAATATCTTAAAAGTAGAATGTTTAAAAAATAAAATGTTTTAAGAGCAAATTATTTAAAAAAGTATATAAAAAAGATATTGAATGAAGTATGAAACGTTTTATGCGTATATCATGTCATGCCGTTACTTTCAATTTTTAGTCGTTTTTTAAAGTCATTTTTGAAATGTAAGATTTTCATAATTATGTGTGGCTTGCAATTCAGCTTTCATTTAATAAGAAAATTATTATTGACTAGTTTCAGCATTGCAGTGTTAATGGATTACACCCATTTCAATTAATATAGTTAAAAGTGATGTTGTGGTGTCGGAAGGCTCTGTCTGCTTCATTTTTACTAAACCTTATAATCAAAATAATCACAGCCAGCACACTTACTTCTGTCTGTCCGCTTTGTACGTAGAAGTAAGCTCATCGAAAAGCTTGCTATTCATTTCCATAAATGATTTTAACACGTTATATACAAGTGCAACTATCGTTCTAGAAAGAAATCAAACGCAGAAACATTCAACAAGATAAAATAAGTAGATAGAAATATAGTAAAGTAAACCAAGAAAAGTAAACATAAAAATATCACACAAAAGCAAACCCTGCTACCATATTCCGTAATAATAAAAAATGAATAACTGTAGACCAAATGAATAACTGTAGACCAAATGAATAACTGTAAAAAATGAATAACTGTAGACCAAATGAATAACTGCACGTGATTTAAAAATATAGCAGATTTTAATAGAAAAAGTAGAAACAGAAAATCCCAACATACTGGTTCCAATGGTCTTTGGATATCCGATACAAACACGAAAACATGATTGGAAGAATAGAATTGGAATTTTCTTCGATTAAACTGACAATGTATTCATTATTCCAGAAATACAATGCCCTTTCAGCAACCTAAAATAAGACAAAGGTCGTGTAGAAAAAGTAAATATGCACAGATAACAAATTAGCAAAAAAAATATAAAACATATCATTATATATTTATACTAAAAAATCACTAGAATCATTAGAAGTGCAAAAAATTCTAAAAATACAGGGCGGACCAAAAAAAGTTTAGACATTTGAAAAATCATCAAAATTTCGACTTTGAGCTAGAGCTATGCCTTTTCCAAAACTTTGTAACATAAAATAAAAACTATACTTTCAAGTGCTTAATGGGGCATATGATATTTCTGCATCATAATTATAACATGTATCCATATGAAATGATGGGAACTTGCAACAGCGTGATTTATTTGCTTCTCATAACAACTTGTAGCATGCATCCAAACCAGGTCACTTTTCTACTGGCAAAATTACACTGTTTTTAATGTGCTGATGAAAGATTTGACTCTCTTATATATCTCTTCCTGTACACGGCAATGCAAAAATAGGCCTGATTGGAAACACGTTCAAACTTTTTTTGGCCCACCCAGCATATTTTGATTATTTATTCCATTATTTACTCCATTAAAACTTACTCTCCATTTCAGAACTCAATCCTTCTTACTATCCACTAACGTACTACTAATCCATAAACTTAATTCTTCCTATCTCAGGTTTCCAAATGTCAATCCACAGTTCTCATGACTAAGACGGAGGTCTTGAGTCCATAATGCTTTTGAAAATATTTTCAAAAACTGACTATTTTTACCCAATGAACCAAAAAAAGTTTAGCCAATGAAACATAAGTCTGTCAGTATTCTCAAAAAGATAAGATTATAAAGAAGCTCTGTATGCCAGAACAAAATATCAGCTGTATGGACCTCCGCCACTTGCGTTGTTTTATTTTAAAAATGATGAAGTCTCACCTGAAAATGTGGACTGGATACACATCGAGCTATCTGTCTGAAAAGTGCTTCCATTATTTTCTGAAATTGCGGTGGCTCTATCGCATCTAAAATTTCCTCAACTTCTCCAAGAAACATCACCTTAAACAATTTAAAAAGTATTAATACGAGCAAATTTTTCATGATAGTGAAAATTCTTTACAATAAACAAGACATGTAGATATTTCCAAAACAAATTTTAAGATTTGTTGACATGAAGAAATGAATTGCAACAATGGAATGAAATTACGAACCTCCTTTTGGCTACTCGTTTTAGGCCAAAATTTGAGCAATCCCAAAATAACCTATATGAAAACACGTATTCAAAATAAGCAAATATAATAAAAATAAACAGAAATTAATTATACATTGGAATATTTTGTGGAAATATCAGCTTGCATATGAACATTAGTGTGAGAGAACGGCGACGAGAAATAAAATTTCAAGTTTTATTTTCAACAGACGACAAAGCTAACGATTAAAAAATTACTCAGAATTTTTGGAGACACAATCAAGATGACATAAACGGAGATTAAACTAATGCAAATATCCTAACAAATATTTACTTAAATATTTACAAATATCCTAACAAATATTAGATATCAACTTAAAGGTTGGTACTATCTTATCAAAATCCATACAAACTGACAAAGTTAGGGCCTTCAGAAGTTTAAATTCGCCTGAACACAAAAACAAGATGCTACCCTCAACCAAACAGGTTCCATCTCCATATAATAAATTATTAATGTAAAATAATAAAAATTAATTAACCCTTAAAAACATTGTCTTTATCATTACACAGAGTCTTCATAATATATTTAGAAACTGGGATTATTGTGCATATAATATTTCTCAGACATAATAATGTAAATAATAAAACGGTCTTACCTGCTCTGTTAAACTGGCATCTTTTTCTAAAAACTGCACAACACAATAGGCCAGCTGGAAAAATATGCAGTCACAAAATATAATTATATATATATTTATTTGAGCTGATGTTTTTTTATTATTTTATATTTATAGAAAATAGATTAATGCATTAACCACATATCGGGTGTCCCAAAAATATGGTAACAGATTTGATTAAGGCTAGTGCCGAGAATATCGTGCAGATTCATCAAAAAATATTCTTAAAGTAATCCTCTGTATCCTGTGTAATTAAAAGTAAAAAAAATCTGGTTTATTGATATTAATTGTTTGAGAATTGAGATAGTAACATTTAAAGTTCAAGTAACAAAACCAGAGGTTTTAATTTTGGCCTACACTCTCAAAATATCGTGTTGTAAGATTTTCTGAATACAGCAGTGAAACAGACAGCATACTGTTTTAGAAAATACTGTTTTAGAAAATGCTGTTTTAGAAAATACTGTTTTAGAAAATAATGTTTTAGAAAATACTGTTTTAGAAAATACTGTTTTAGAAAGTAAAATTGCTGTTCTATTTTGGCAGATTTTTGGTAAAAATGCTGAAAAAGAGAAAGTCCTTCATAGTGGCTGAATCCACAAATAAAGGTTCAATTTTCATTTTTCGGATTTCTTTCTGAGTGTGTCTCCAAGCACAATTAAATGGTTTAGGAGATCCAAAGACGCAGTTTAGACGAAAATCTAGACCTCTGGTTTTGGATTGGAGGCAAATTTGAACTTTAAGAATTAATGTCTCGACTCTTGATGCACCAATAGTAACAAACTATGTATCAAATTTTAAGTTGACTAAAAAGAAATATTTTAAAAATTGTTTCAAATAAATTTGAGTTAAACTCGCAGCGCTAGCTTTGATTAAAGCTGCTACCTTTTTTTGGGACACCCGGTACATATATACGTAAATGATGAGTTAATTTAAGTGAAAATGAAATTTAAAATATACATATATAAATAATTATTTTTATAATCATAAGTTTCCTTTCAAACAAAAAGAACATTATCATCATCACTGCATCTGTCCATTATGTATCATAACACCATTCAATGCACTATATTGTTCCATTGTACTCTGTTTTGACATATTGTCTTTAGATTATTCATTGCCATCTGTGAAGCTTTTCTTGTACGTCAGTGAAGCTTATTTCAATGTTACTGTTGTCTTTGAGGTTCTTATGGATTTTATTTATCCATGATGTTTTCTGGAGACATCTATATCTTGTCTTTCGATTTCTTTAGATATTTTCCTTAGGATCTAGCCGCATCAGGTGACCAAAACATCGCAATCTCCTCAATCTTATTATTTCACTCCATTCCTTGTATTTTGTTAGTGTATGGAGGTCTTCATTTCTAATTACTCTTTGCCAGTATATTCTAAACATACATCTAGTCATTTTAAATAAATAAAAATGTGCCATTTTCTTTAAAAATTGGACTAAATATGTAATAAGTAAAGAAACACGATATCAAGGCTACGTTTACACGATATCGAGGCTACGTTTACACGATGCCGGTAGAATATTCTGCCAACAGAATTAAAAACGCTTCCGCCTGCATCGTGTCGGCATCGTGTAAACAGAGCCTGAATAGAAATAGCCTGAATAGAAATAGCCTGAATAGAAATAGCCTGAATAGAAATAGCCTGAAACAAACCTGAGCATGGTACAGGGACAAACATCTAACTTTGTGAAGAGGAATCAAAACTTTGAGAAGAAATTGTTTATGCTCAGCTTTCAGTGGAAGAGCAAATCCATTGATTATGCTAAAAAATACATAAAAATGATTACGAAAAATTATCAAAAGTTAATCAATCAAATTTGATAGCAAATGATTGTACACAAAGAAATGTGTAAATCAAATGTGTAATTTTAAAGATATGTGTAAATCATTAAGTGAAAATATTATGAAAGAATTTACCGAATATTCTGGAAAGGTTTAACTTTAATTAACGAGATAATAAAAGTTGTTAAACTAACTTATTGTATCAAAAAAAGTATTCTAACCTGCCCAAAATTTCAAGAAGCTCCCCAACTCCGTTGAAATGTTCCGTTTCATAAATGAATCTGAAAAAACAGAAACTAAAATGTTAGAAGCAAAGAAAAAATCCATGACGTAAACATGACGATCGAAATCAAACATAAAAAAATTGAATTAAAAATTTTAATCAAATGAATGTAGTAAAGTACACTTAAGTACTTACTTTAGAAATATGTGATTGATCTGTTTTCTTATGTACGCTCTAAGGCCTAGAAACTTTCCATAGATTCTGTGAAGGACAGTTTTCAAGAATTCCCGTTCCCGCGGATCTTCACTGTCAAATAATTCCAAAAGCTATAATAAAAATAAAAGTTTTTGGAAATCAAATCCAGTTGTTTTGACGCAATATATTTTCTATGATACGGCTACAACAATTTACATATTTATATAATCACACTAAGTGTAAAGCTTTTAACTGAAACAAATCAAAATACGAATTCATAGACACATTATTTTATTGCTTAGATTTATTAATTAATTTGGAAAATAATTATTTTCTTTAATATGTATGCAATGAATTTCGAATTCACTTGCTATAAAATGCTTACATGAGTCGAAATTCAAAGGCTTAAAGCTTACAATAAAACCCCGTTGGTATCCACACAAATCAATTCAAATAAAAGTCACATGAAACAAATTATTTAAATTTTAAAACTAAAGCATCTATATGCAAAGAAAAGAAAAATCCTTCTTAATGAGACCGAGACATACCTGCAGAACGAACCTCTGATCGATGTACTTTTTTGCAATCGTAGGCTGAAATTCCGGAGACTCCAAAACTCGCAAGAAAAACTCATAAACGAGCTGAAAAATAATAATAACAAAATGTTAAACTAATTTAGCTCTTGTTTGAACTAAAAAGTTAAAGCTGTGACCATGTAAACAAAGTAGAATATATTAGAGTCAAATAAGAGCGACCTTTCTTTTTACTACGCTTACAAACTGAATGCAATTCTTCGTATCAATATATGATACCTTTAAAAACCGAATTAGTTACCTGTAAATGCGGCCACGATGCTTCGAGAGTCGGTTCATCTTCTTCTGGATCAAAATCTGGATTGTCCGATGGCGGGAGAGTCCGGAATATATTGTTATGTACCTTCAAGAAAAAGTTCAAAACTAGAAGCAATATTCGTACGATATTTATTACCGTAATTCTCGTGAAAGACCTTACAAATTGTGGTCGAAAAAGAAAAATTCAGTCTTATATTAATCGATAAGTTATAAAAGAATATATAATGTCAAAATACACTTTGATAAAAAATACACCACAATACGCTTACAATACGACTATAAAAAACAATTCGTCAAAAAATAGACAAATTTCATTAAAATTCCCAAAAGCATAAATTCAAGACAAAACAAGTTACGACTAAAGTTTTTCTTCTTTTTGCATACTGAACTATAAATTTCTTCTGAAATCTATAATATGCAATATATGCTACGTTGATTTTAAAAAGATAATAGCCCTGATAAATTTGCTTGCAGGGTTGAGGACTGAAAATTTCAAAACACAGTTACTTACCATACGAACAACCTCGGGATATGCTGCCTCAGTTAAAACGCCTCGTTCTGATGTGATGTAATCAACAAGTTCGTTGAGTGTAGCCCGCTTGATTTCTTTGCCTCTCAAGTCACTCACTGGATCCATAAAATCGAATACTGTCGAGCATTGTACCAATTTCTTCACAAACAACTCCTGTTGCTCTTGAGGACTTGCATCTACGGAAATGTAAAAAATAAAATATGAAACCAAATAAATTCTTGAAATTGTAAGCATGACAGAATATGATATTGAAAACATTCATTCTAAAAATACAAATGAGATAAACCAGAAAAAGGGACGCTGAAAAAAATCTATCAATTTGTCATTAGTTCAAGCCACAACGAAATTAATGTGTGAGAAAAAATGATAGATCCTATTTAAGCTTAACATTTGGTTGAACAAATAAATGGCTGAAAAAAACAAATAAATGTATCAAACGGATGAATGTATAAATATATGAATGGTTAAATGAATAAATAAAGAAATGATACAAGAAATGAATTGAAAAATGATAGTATTATCATTGAACAGAAAACACAAGACAAGACAGAAAGCAAAACAAAGCTATAATTGATATGAAATAAAAATAATAAAATCTAACAGACTACAAACAAGAATGAAAGAGGTAACAGAACATATAAATAATAATAAAATAAAAAATAATATAACAATCAAGTTTTTAACCATCGACGACAAAGCATTTACACTAAGGGAATTTGCTCTCTGTGTGATCCACCCTTTTTGTGTCAGTCATGCCGTGAATGTTTTTACATACACAGACAATTAAAACACAACAAAATCAACAGTCACGTCGCAAAGAAAATAGACAAACAATTTGTAATAAATAAAACACACTTTCTAAATATAAAATACTCACAGAATGTTAAACAGCTACAAAACGTAAATGTATGCATAGTATATAACTGGCCATATCCAAAGCTAGATGCTTTATGCTTGGCAAAAATTCAAAGCTAATTTCAAAACATAACTGTCACTAAAATCACTTGCAAAAGCCCGTTTTATCTTCCATAAAAAAGCAGCTGGCTAACACCTTGCGGCAACTTAATTTTTAAATCATATGTAAGAAATTAAAACAAGCCAAATTGAACTAACAATTGTTCTCAAGTAAATCATTCAGCTTAAGACAAGAAAAGAACTGCTAAAACAAGGCGATAAAACAAGGCGATAAAACAAGTGTTAACTGTATAAGTAAACATAAAGCTTCATAAATTTTTATTTTTATGGCCGAAACCCCCACAAAATTCACTTCAAAAACTTTAATGAAAATGTTACTGCTGAATACTTTCAATCTATCAAATCTTTTCCGTATTCAAAATAAAGAATTATATGAAAATATTTCGTGATGTTCAAAAAGGTTCCACGCAATTAGCAGCTCGAATATAAAATCAGCATCAAATTATTATAATATTAAATTCTAAAATTATCATCAAATAAAAGTTATCATCGAATTTAAGACACTTTTTAAGAAACTCCGATGAGAACAAAGCTCACAAGTTTGTAACAGGTGTGTTGTGAACCTCTAGCTGGAAACAACTTGAAAGCTGAAAAATCTGAAAAGGAGACCGTTGTCTTGACAACAATATTTCTTAACTCATCTTTCAGTTCTATTTTTATTCACATTATTCTGAAAAACATTACATTGCGTAGTGTAGTACGTTACATGATAAAAAGTTCCTTAACCTCGGCAAAAGGCAATAAAGTTCAGTGTAATTCCGCAAAACCACCTTAATAACTTGGAAAGGAATAAAAACCTAAACTCCGTCGTTCCTTGTGGCTTATCCCAAAGCCAATACAATTTTCGTGTCATATCCACTTAAATACAGATAAACATGAATATCTCGTTCAGTAAATTACTTCTTTTAAAAGCCTTAAATTGTTGGAGATACGAAAACACCTGGGAAAATAGAAGCCAGCTCATAAATAACCTAAGACTATTTATAAAATGAAAGAGAGAATAAAATCCAATCCACAAAAAAATTCACAAAGAACTAATCTTGCAATTTAGCTTCTGCAAAAAATGAAAAACGACTATTAATGAAACACAACAAATATAAACCGGTTGTCTCAAAAAGGCTCACATATTCTGCGGAGGAGGTTAGCCTTAGTATCGAAATGTAATTATAAAATTTGTTTTATGGCAAAGAAAGCTTACAGTTAACAATTCGATAATACTGATCAATGCATGGTAGCACACATCGATGAATTGAAATTTAATTGCTGTTTGATATATATTTGCTGTTTGATAAAGCAAATGTAAATTAACGTTCATAGTAGACAACTGGTTTTGCAAAAACAAAAAAAAAAAAAAAGGTAAATATCAAAGTTCATTTACTTTCCCGAGCCAGATTTCAAAGTGCCATTTTCCTTTCCTAGGAATGTTCTTGTAATTTTGAATGCTTTTCCTGCTTGGATCCCGCCGGGGGCACTATGTACATTTTGGGTGCTTGGGACGTGCTGCCCAGAACGGTATTTTAATATGAAGAACAGCTTCTATTTTTGTGATTTTAATATGAAGAACGGTATCCATTTTTGTGATTTTAATATGAAGAACGGTAGCCATTTTTGTGATTTTAATGTGAAGAACGGTATCCATGGCCTAGTGGTTAAGGTGCCTGACTCATGATCCCAAGGTCGTGGGTTCGAATCTCACCGAGGTCATACTTGCTGCGAAAGTGTGAGGAGAGCTGCTAACTTTCTGTAATTCCAGGCAAAGGCAAATGGAATCACGAGATATGGTCACATCAAGAGGAAGGCCGAGGTCGCCCTGATGGGTCCTCCTGCACCGAGCGCAGAAACCCATACCTTGCGAGAATAGCAAGTGTATGTGCCTGAAACTGTATGATCCGTGTCCTCTGCTGAAAACAAGTCATCTCGAGACTTTCGGGGCTAGGCACGTTAAATAAGAAAACTCACTCACTCACTCATCCATTTTTGTGATTCAATATGAAGAAGGGTATCCATTTTTGTGATTTTAATATGAAGAACGGTATCCATTTTCATGATTTTAATATGAAGAACGGTATCCATTTTCATGATTTTAATATGAAGAAGGGTATCCATTTTTGTGATTTTAATATGAAGAACGGTATCCATTTTCATGATTTTAATAAGAAGAACGGTATCCATTTAAATGATTTTAATATGAAGGAGGGTATCCATTTTTGTGATTTTAATATGAAGAAGGGTATCTATTTTTGTGATTTTAATATGAAGGAGGGTATCCATTTTTGTGATTTTATTATGAAGAAGGGTATCCATTTTTGTGATTTTAATATGAAGGAGGGTATCCATTTTTGTGATTTTATTATGAAGAAGGGTATCCATTTTCATGATTTTAATATGAAGAATGGTATCCATTTTTGTGATTTTAATATGAAGGAGGGTATCCATTTTTGTGATTTTATTATGAAGAAGGGTATCCATTT
>JAYJMH010065179.1:0-11762 GCA_036873815.1 Phacellophora camtschatica | reverse complement strand
CCAAAAGATATAAACTATTAAAAACAGTTTCGAATAAAGCGATGCGTATATGATGAAATAATGAAAATTTCACTCACTGAAGCCAACAACAGGACGACCGTGCAGATCAAGACAAAAATCTTCATTTTTCTTGCTGATGAAAAAAAGAGCATTGATTAGGGATAAAAAAGGTAACATAAAACGAATAAGATACAATAAGCATATAATCTTTGCTTATACTAATATTTTTTGAGAAACTTTTGTGGAAAAGTTTATTTCAAAGCCATGTGATTGTGACAAAGTTTTTATTATTGACATAAATCATGACATAAACATGGCAGAAAGACCTACCTCGATGTTGAAGATATTAAGAACTAGTCCAGTCTGTGAACTTTCGCTCTGTCTTCCGTGAAAATGATACTGCTGAGGCTGAGCTGGTACAATCAATCGTCTTGGGCCGTGCTGCAAATGTTTTGAACTGATTTAAAGTTCAACTTTGATTGCTCTAAATAATCTCCCGGCTAGGTTTTCATCGCAGAGGAAAAATTACTCAGTTCTGATTGGTGTTGAAATTGCCATGGGCAAATCTTGGGTCATTGCAATAGGACCATGACGCAAGAGAGGTTGAATGACTTGGCATTGTTAAGTATAGAAAGTGAACTTACAAGTAAAATAGATCTCAGTGACGTTATAAATGCCTTCGTCCTTAAAAAGGCCCGCAAAGTTGTTTTGTAAATATTAACGTACAATATTGTTTTGCTATAAAAGGGGTTAATTTATTTCAAGGTAGCTTATCGGATTAAAGATCATATACCAAGTCATTCGCTCGTTATAGTATTCCAAAATTGTTTATTAATTTCGTTTGAATAAAACGTTTGACATTTCATAATTTAAATAGTTATTTTCCGGCATTTTTGTAGATATAAATGGAGATGTCCTTTCCAAAAGGGTGTTCCCTGAAAAAAAGGCCGTGGCACCAACAATTTCGGTGCCTGCGGCGCCTAGAGGGCCTTAACCCCGGGGACCGAGCCGCCTGTCGGCGGCCCTGTCTCGACTCTGACGATCTTCAAAATTAAAGCTTAGTAGAGAACCCTGATTAATTGCAGAAGCGCAGCACCAAGGGTCATGAGACATTGAGACACATCCGTGTAGTGGCAGAGTTGACCCAACAACAACCACACTCAACATAAATTGCATAGACGCTTTTGTTTTGAGTAAACCTCGCGAATTATTTTGATCATCAATTCAAGTAGCCCACACGGATATGTACCTTGTATTTATTCAGCTAAAAGTATGTTTATCAGTTTGTAACGAAGTAGGATACGCCATTCGTTTGTAAATGTGGGTTTCCTCTTACTCCCACCAAACGCTCTGCTCGCAGAATCAAATTAGGCCTTTGTTGCGAAAAGAAAAAGTTCTTACTGCAAACGTGGCTTTATTGCTATATTTATTAATTGCTACCACCAAAACAGTTGCTCGATGGTTTAAAATTCTTGATCCTTAGCCTAAGCAGATTCTTGATGAGTTTAAAAGTTTTTTTGGTGAAATCTCAGCTCCCATTTCCTTACAAATGTGTTCTTTATAACTAAACGTGCATCGATAAATTTAATGATTCTGATACAAAATCTAATCTTTCGTAGTGACATTGTGTACACTGATGAATTCGACCCTTATGCAAGACGGACCGAAGCAAACAGACAAATTCGGTGGCCAGTTGAAGGTATGACATTTTGCTGTAGCTTTTATTGTGGTTCTGTGTTGTTCTTGGGTTTTCTGGGTGCCGGAAGCGTGAGCAAGAAGGCGGAGCTGTCTGAGCGCAACGGTCACCTGGGAACGTACACGCTAGCACACGTCCACGGAACTCACACGCGCATAGAAGTCTCATGTCTGGCTGATTGTAGACGAAAAGCATATTGTACAAATTCAACCTTATTCTCAGGAACGCTGAATAAAATTTTCTGGAAAAACGGGGTTTATGCGTGTTTTTGACCTCAAAACGGCAAAAGGTCTAGTGAGAAACATAAACACACCCGTCCGATCGGTGCACAGAATCAAAAACATTTTTCTATTACAGGTATATACGAAGTAAGACAAGTAAGAATCATAAATAGCGTCCAAATCAATATCTTGGAAAAACGGGGTTTATGCGTATTTTGACCTTTCCAAATGTGCGTATTTTGATTCTGATTCAAAATGTGAATCTGATTTTGCGAATCTGAACGTGATTTTGAATCTGATTCTCTAGACATGCAAGTATTTCTTTTGCAATGATGTTTTAAGATTTTAAAATAACATTCTTTGGCAAATTTTACATAGTGAAATAATCATTATAACAATTTTAACATAAGCTGATTTTTTTAATTTCAAATTCATGTTCATGTAACAAACAATAATGAAACTCGATCTAAAACCTTACCTTAAACTGAAATGGATTTGGAATCGCTATCGTAGTCTTAAATGAAACATGTTGATGTCTTTTGACGTTATCTTTATACTTGTTGTTATGCCGAACACGACAATCGCTATCAATGGTCCTTTTACATATACCACATTCAATTTTGTGACGTTTTGCTTTAGGTAGCATTGAAAAAATTTCACAAAAGCGTCCTAACTGGAGCGTTAGGAACTATGAAAAATTAATGTTGTTAGTTTAACCTCATGTGAAACATCACAAGAAGACACAAGAAGAACGGATTTTGATAGTTTTAGGTGGATCGGGATGCGCTTCACTAGTTGTAGGTGGATCGGGATGCGTGTTGCATTAGTTTGCCAAAAGGTTCACTAACAAGAAATTGTTTAGGAAATTTTCCACAAAATGCTGATTTTTTCGAAATTTCCGTCAAAGTGTTGATTTTCTGTAAATTTCGAAGAAAATGAGCTATTAGTCGGAAATTTTCAAAATTTCGAAAAAAAACCAGAACTATGTCAGAAATTTCAAAATTGTTGTCAAAGTGTTGATTTTCTGGAAATTTCAAAGAAAATGAGCTATTTGTCGGAAATTTTCAAAATTTTGAAAAAACCAGAACTATGTCGGAAATTTCAGAAAATTGATTTTCTGGAAATTTCAAAGAAAATGAGCTATTTGTCGGAAATTTTCAAAATTTCGAAAAAATCAGAACTATGTCGGAAATTAAAAAATTTAAAAACTCCAAAATGTCCTGGTCGGTTAATATAAATAGCATAAATATTCCACGTGGGGCACCGAATATAGGAATCTTTATCGAGCAAAAAATCGTATCTCAGTCCTTGCATCCTAGTAATATTGTAAAGTATAGTTTGCATGTAGCATAATTAGTATTGTGTTTGTAAAAAGGTCATATATAATTGGATTTAATGCGTTCGAATCTGATATTGCTCAGGTCGTAGTAATGTGTTTCGTTTACTGTAAATATGCATGGAATTAGGGGTCATACCATTTAGTGTTTAATAAAATTATAAAAGACAAATGTCAATTCGTGACCAACGTAAGACCATGAACGAAACATATAATAAAACGTTTATGACAAACAATAACATAGGATAAATACAGTAGTTATACCATAAATACTATAAATACATGCTTTATACGTGCCATTTTAGACAACAGCATTACATATCTAAAACATGTGCAGCCCCTACTGCCTAAGAAATACGGAATATGCGTGCTTTTTATATTAGATAACAGCATTACGAATCTAAAGTACCAAAATAAATCTAGTGATTACTGAAGAAAGTAATGAATAATGCCAAAGAGTGATACCCATAATTACTTATACCTAGTAATTACTTATAAATCAAAGCAACATGACACTAGACTTACCACTGAAATGCTGAGCAGAGGACTCAGTTGATTCACTTCAACTGATATCACTACACAATTATTTAAAAATGAGCTACTGATTTATCAGCAACTGTACTGAAGTTCATGTAAAAATTAAGCAACCCAACTTCTGAGAAACTTTACAAGAGACAATTAAGCAATTTTTAGTAAATTGCAAGCTTTCTTGTGCTTTCGTATTGGGGCACTGTGGCCCTGAATAAGACTGTTAAGCCCATTACTATTTTCAATTACACTATTTTTAATAAACCAGTACTTTCTATAGATTATTATTAAGCCCAGTACTATAAAGGAACTTCGGTGCGATCCAAAATTTCTTACAAAAAAAAATCATGTAGCTCAATAGAGGACTGGGCTCTTTTGAGCGAGTGATATCAGTTTAAAAATAAATTTGCGACACAGGGGATTCAGATAGCAAATCTAACAGGACGCAATTGGATACCTCCTAAACGGGATATTGATACACGGTGGTGCTCTTGTCCTATTATTCAGACATACTCGTCAGAGAGATGGTGCCTTCGCAGCAAAGAAGCAACGGTGTAAACATAACTCTTACATTCTATTCACTTTGGCTGTTTTTAATTTATACGAAATATTTTAAATTATTACTCATAGAGAACCGCACAAATTGTGGTTTACACGGACCCGCAGAAAAACCAACTAGGTTATTGCAATCTAGTGTCTTGCCAGCAAGAGTATCATTTAAGATGTGCAACAGAACTCCCTAAAACGAAATTTGACAAAAATTTACATTAAACTAAATTACGAAACAACATAGATGACTACTGAACGAAGTAAAGCGGCTTTTCAAATTTCATTCATTATTTGTTTGTCTGTATCCGCTTCTTTTTGTAAGTTCATTACGCCAAAAGTAGGAAACCAAACATTTATTTTACAATCAAATTGCCAAAGTTAATTGTTATCTTCGTCAAAGTTCATAGAAAAATGTTGGTCTGTACGTACCTCAGGTACTGTTACTCGTAGGAATGTGAAATTACTTACATTGGTCAATTTAACGTATAATATTTCGCAAAATAATGCGTTGAAAAAATTAAACAATGGCAAAAAACGATTTGCTCAAATCTCTAAGCAACAAGTAAAATCACAAAAGTTAAAATAAAATCTCAAAAATTATGCAATCACAAATTATTGTATGAGCTCATCAAGCAACTAACTACTCTAAGGATATAACTTTAGCAAAAATGCACCTAATCTAAAATTAGGACCATCCCAAGCATGCTTCGATTGGGAGGAGGGTCAAAAAATTTCCGAATTACTGAATTTAAAAAAAAAATGGCTGAATATTCATGATTCTATTAGTGCTTGTATTTATTGTTGCTTGGTCCATGAAATTACAGCACCAGCACTTGTATTTGTATAACATGCTTGATTTAATTTTTTTCTCGAATTTTCTGATTTTCGGAAAATTTGCGACACCACCCGCTCCCTACAGTCTTGAAATAGAGACGCCCCTGTCTACAGTGTACCTGTATAATACAATTATTCAGCATTTATCAAACTAAAGTATCTGTTTGTGAAAGTGCACAGTGCGCAAAGCTTCATCATGCAGTTCTAATTCGAATAGGACGGCGGAGCAAGATCACCTTTTACAATGGAACCTGCCTCCTGGTGGGATGCCACTACTGGTTGGGCTTGGCTTTGTGGAACTTGATTTTGTGGGGCTTGGTTGTTGCTGTATGTCATTGCAGTAGGATTTGCAGACTGAGCGTATCCAGGGCTGGTTATGTAAGCAATCTAAATGAAAATCAATGTCATTAAAACAACAATTGATTGAGATTGGAGCCCATCCTTAATTAAAAATAATTACAAAAAAGCGAAGCTGCAAAAATAACTTAAATATTGATTACACTAAAACTAGAGTTCCCTGGCCCTTATCGAGCACCCATGTCATACGACTTTGTCCAGATTAAGACCTGCTTCCTGTAAATAGATATGAAAGGTGGTTGGGCCTGACAATTTGAAAAGAATCGCGCGAAAATGTTTCTGACGACATCTCCACAAGTTCTACTCCATTTTGTTGTTGTTTGATACCACACAAAACCATTATGAACAAATGAAAACAAGTTACCTGGAAATGTAAGTGCCTTCAATTTTTCTCTCTGCTTTTTCCAAGCGCCGCTTTTTGTTTGTTTATTCCTCGTTACTTTGTTTTTACAAATGAAATATGAACTAAATTTTTGCTCTGCTTCTCCGATTTGAAATTTAAAGAAACATTCAAAACGTGTCATCCGCTTTCTGTGCAGGGGGATGCCTTTTAGTGTTTATCGGATTGGCTTGTAGCGCTCGTTGTTTTCTGAGTAGTTGATTTTTGGAACGTAGAATGAGGATGAATGTGCTTAAGTAACTTTCGCGGAAAAGGAGGGCTGCGGGGGTTCGTTTAACAATTTAGGGAATGTGCAAATGGGGCTAAGTGCAAACGTTTAGCCCGTAAAAACACCTTGTGTTAATATTAGGTCGCTAGAACAATTGGTGCAAAAAGAATTATTATTTTCAAACAAAAGTTGAAGCAAGAGTTGAGGAACCACGTCAAGGCAAGTTTGCCATGAATTTGTGTTGTTGTTGTTGCAAGGTTGAAAGTGCTTGTTTTCAAAGGTGCTCAATAAGAGCAGCGAGAGGGCGATACTAGAAAATTAGACGTGGCAGACCTGCCAATACCAACTCTATGAGCCAGCAATATCAACTGTATAAAATTAAAAACTAAATTTAAAAATATAAAACCTTTTCAGAAACTGAAAAATAAAAAACGTATAGTCCTTTTGAAACTACTTAGGGCATTCCCACAAGATATTTAAAACGGTTTTGGCGCATTCCTCCCAAGTGCAGGAGGCTCTTCAACCGGAAAGCTGGTTTTCAGCCCCCTCCCCCTTCAGATTTGCCAAAAAATTGAAGGAAAGCAAAGGACATCAAACTTTATGAGAGTAGCCGAATTACGAAATATAAACTTACATGTTACATTATTAGCTCAGTATGACAAAAATTGGAGTAAAATAAAGATACGGTTTATGTTCTTAGCAGATTTAAAATTACTTAGCAGATTTTGAAGCACTTGTATCCACCATATTAGGTGAACAGGTTCTTTTGCACATTTTGTGCCTCCACGTGAGATAAAAATAAATGATCAATTCATTTTCAATGTATGCATTTAACAAAATGATGATATTTACCAAAAACATTTCCGACCACGTACCTGAGGATTACCTCCAACAACCTGAGTCGCATATGGCTGAGTTGCATATGGTTGAGAAGTATATGCCTGAGGATAAGAAACTGCTCCACCATAAGATGTGGGATAGCCCTGCACAGCAGAATATTGCACAACAACAGACGCGGGCGGTTGTTGTTGCTGGATAACAACATAGAAATAAACAAAACTTAGATCATTTGCATTATTTGGAAAAAAAAATTTTATTGTAATCAAATTAAGTTCAAAAAGTGCTGTAAACTTACTACTTAGATTAGAGTGTCAAACATATCACACCAAAACGTACGAATGAGGTGAAACGTTTACATTGATTGCTTCAAACATTAATTGCTCATTAATATTTTCTATCAACATTTGATTTGATTTATCAGGCCTCTCCTTGAAAGAGTACAATAAGCTGAGCTCCTGACAAGCTTTAGGGACTTGCTCGATCTCCTTAGAATAAGATTCAATAAGAGACTCTACATTAATTTTGTATTTGTTTGTTAGTAAAGGCTCTCGACTTACAGAGCCAAGGTTATGATCCAGACGAGTGCCTGGGCGCTCAAAATCGATCAAGCGCTTTCCCTTGAGACGACTGTGTGAAATATCTTGATTGTTATAATAAAATGTAAAAATATTTAAAAAGATTGTACTTGGCTAAATACTTGATGTCCCAAAAAACTTGCATTGGTTTTACTACTTTATTTCAAAAACTTGAGTACAGAGGCTCTATGTGACTAGAAGACCACATTTAGGGAAAATTGGAGACTGCATTTAGGGGAAATGCAAGTGTATGAGCGGAAATATTGTCGATAGTCGACAGTTTGAAAGATTAAAGACGGAGTAGTTCGTCGTTGAGGAGCTTTCAGGCCTTGCATCATTTTGAGAGTTGCACCGCACTTTTTCAATTCTCGTCTAATCAGGCAACCAAAGGCCCAGCATCATCTGTCTGGTCAGTAATCCTCCCTCCAAAATTATTGAAAGTATCATTGACCACTGAGAGTTGTTTCTATCAAAACTGTCAGCGTGAAAAAGTTATTCAAATCTTGAACTGTGCAGAATTCTTGCATTTCAAGCTGGTTTTCACTGTGTAAGCTTTTTTGACATCCAGTATCTAAATAGCTCAACATTCGATAGAATTGGAAATTAAATTTGTGTTAATTCGTTGTCTTTCTGTTGATTTAATTAGATCTAAAAAACATGTTTTCGCTACATTTCATAATTGTGTCCCAAAAACCTTTATCCAAATTTTAACAGATAGTGCTAAAAGTAAAATTTAGTGCAATAATACAGAACCATAACGTGTAGCCACAAATCCAGCAAAAGAAGCATTTCGTCACCTCACAGTACATCATGCTATCACTATGAGTCACCAATTTCTATTTAAAATGACTCCAAGCTGTTAATATGATAAACAATTCCAAAAGCAGATAGTGTCGACAAGATATTTCTTCAGCAGTAGATTATGATTGACATGCAATGTTGCAATGTCTCATGTGAAATATTTACATTTTAAGACACACTGTCATTGATGCTATTGGCTAGATGTCTGAATGAAATTACTCACAAAAGATATGCTTTTTATTAATAACCAGACCTTTATGCTTCAAGATAATTATCTCTTGAACTTTCCTCGAACAAAAAGAATCCCATTGTTATCAAGCCATGAATTTCGATGTACGTCGAAATAACTGAAGCTTGTCTAATTTCTATTCATTTTCATTCTTTTATTTATCCAATTAACTCCGCGACAGTTTGCCTTTAAATCTTACCCCAGCAATGGAATTGGCGCAGCAACTTCCAGCTTTGCAGCAGTAGATTGCAGCAGAAAGAGCGATGGAAAATTCGGTAATCATAAGAAATACTAGAGAGCCATATATCGCCACACCTATTGGATTGCTGTCGTAATAGCAGTGTCTATAAAACTGTGCGCAGTAAGGGTAATTGTTGTAGAATGCTACAGCAAAACAATATACAATGAAATCAATGCAAGTGATAACAGTGGTAACGATAGCAAATGACATGTTTGTCCAATTCTGAAAGAAAAGCTTTTACTTGAATTATCAACATTTGAGTAAAAAAAATTTATATATCCTAATAAAAATAATTTTCCTCATTTTTTATTTTCTGTCAACACAATATTTTACTTTAATTTGATTTGACAAGTTCTCAATCATAGACTAACAAAAAAGATACAATGTAAAAATGTGTCTTAGACAGCAATATTATTTGTAAATGATAAGATTCAGTCAAGAGGTGCAATTACTAAAAACCTTTTGATCTTGTCCATGCATCGGTAGCGAAGTCGGGAAAAGAAAAAGTGTAAAAATAATGTGACGTTGTAGAGTGTTGTGTAAAGTAAGGAGTAAGAAGAAAAAAAGATAACGAAAATAATGCCTACATGAAAATTCATATTCCTAACGTCATCTCTAACTTCATGTTCCAATTAAAACTGGTGTTGTTTCAAAGAGGAGGACATGGGATTTTCTGGAAATCGAATTTTGCCCATATTTTCAGATTTTGTCAGCATTTTGGCTTTTTCGGCGGAATCGGCCTATTCCGGATAAGAAACTATGTCGGCTTAAAATTTGTCCTCAGTGGCAACACATACTGTCATAATATATTAGGGTGTACCACTCCCATTTTAATGAAACACCAATAAAATTACAAACTTGTTGGCACCATAACTTTGAGTGGTAAAGTCCCTGTTTTGTTACAATTTTGTGAGGTTACTGTTTGTTTATTGGGCATTGTTAGGCCCAGGTCAGACGTCGCTCTTCTTACGCGCCGAATATAATAGTTGTATTAGGTGCATGACAAGAGCGACGTTTGACTCAATTAAGTGCAGCAGAATGAATTAGGTGCGGCAGGATCAATTTGGTGCGGCAAAGCAAGTCACATTATGCGAGTGTGGAGCGATATCAAGTCAAACGTCAAACTCCTCATGCACCGAACTTAATGCATAAATTATTTCTCCCATGTAATAATTTATTTTAGTTTCAAAGCGAGGCTAGGCATGGGCACCATCAATTTGTCAAGGCGTCAAAATTTGTTGTCATTGTCGAATTTTAACGATGGCGTCGTGTCTACCGAAGATTTCTGATTGTTTGACATGTTTGATATTTCTGTTTGTATGATATGCAGAAACACAATCTGTCCACGAGCATGAAACTATTGCTTCAGTGACTTCGTTGACAATTGTGGTGAAGGTCGAGCGGCCTAAACCAACCATTTCTGCTATGCTGTACATGTGCTTCTACCAACATATCGCCAAACGAAATTCGGGGGATACAGGCTCCTCGCAAAAAAAATTGTTTCTCCAGCTTATGACGAATTCGGGAAAGAATGAAATCAAAGGTTTTTCTTAAAACTCAGAAAGTTTGCTTAAATTTTTTATCGTGATATGTCGTCAAGGCCGTTTGTCACCACCCGGTGTTTCTATTTAGCCTTCGCACTGATCGATTAATACACTTTCTTGACTCATCGTTAGAGAGCAAGAGTATTATTGTCATAAACATCGCTTTTAGCATTAGCTGTCTTTTTTGCAAAACTACGGCAAACTTTTTTCTCCAAGATCTGCGAAGTCTTCGGTTCTCCGCGATAAGTTTGCTCAACAAGAATATTTCCTTCCACCCGAGGGAGCCATTTCGAAAAGATGATAGAGAGAATCACACCATTTCACATTAATAGGTAATTGACAAATAGTGACTTGCAAGTGTTCTACAACTTAAAGAGCGTGTAGTCTGTCAAATGTTTGGTACATTTACTTGCTAACTGGTAAGATGACGATAGAAAATAAATGTACACAAGTTAATGTGATAATCAATATTTTGCTAAAATGATAATAATTGCAAAACAAAAAATTGTATTGTACACTGCCGCATGCAATTAGCCTTCAAGAGTTGAGTCATAAGTCGTAATGTTTTTTCAAGAGTTGTGATTTCATAGGTTATAAATACGAACTTGCGTTATTTCCGACTGTATATAGGTATATACGAACCACCTTGATTTCTCTTGAAAATCCGCGAACCGTCTCGAAAATACGGACGAAACAGACGAAACCGCCTACAACCGCCAAACCATAATAGGCCCTCGTTTTAGGCCTTTTCTGTACACCCTTTTGTTTCGATTATTTCAATTTTAGATATTGAAAATTGGCATTAGAAGTATTTGAGCATTGCCCCTTGGTACTTGGGAAAATATAGCGGATTAAATTTTGGCGAAGAAAATATGCGAAAATAATTTTTTCTTCTTTCGAATTTTCTCAATTTTATTTATTTATGAATAAACGCATTTCCCCCCGACTTTTCGCCACATCACTGAATTTTTTCTTAGAGGATATGAAGCCAAGTAAGAAAGTCGGAGTTGAAAAACGTCGGAGAATCTTGCTCCGTCAGCTCCGACATCTCCGAGTTTTTTACTTGGCCATTTTATATCCAATCCTTTTTTCACTCAAAATACAGACGAACTTGGAATTTTCTGAGAGTGTGATTATTATGAGATTATCCCAGACAAAAAAATTAAAATGTGTCATATTCCACTGGGTCTTTCAGGTCATGAACGCATTTATCAACATAATGGAAAGACAGATAAATCGGAGAAATAAAAAATTATTTCAGAAAAGCAACAGGAAAAGAAAATTTCATGGGAGCGATTTTTCGCACACATAATTCATTCCATGCCTGTGCCAACGGGTGCGCGTGCGATCGCACGCATTAAAAGAAACAGACTGCGTCATACATGAATCTTATAACTTCTTTT
>JAYJMH010065168.1:0-11763 GCA_036873815.1 Phacellophora camtschatica | reverse complement strand
TAGGGAGATTGCAGCAACACACAGTTGCAATGAAACCAGAAGAGATTGATAGTCTGCAGCTTATCAGAGCATTTATTGACTCTGAAAGGCTTCATTTATTGGTGTAGAAATGGTTGTCTATGCCCTTTGCGTTGCGGCTGTCACAATTTCAGTCGAGTACATTATTGAATCTTTTGTTTCAGTTTATGAAAACAGGAACAACAAGAAGAGGCAGATAAAAGAGGAACGTGCTCATCACGAAATGCCTGTTGCAATCAATGGCCCAGAATTAGCCCATTCCGACGGATAATCAAAGGGAGCATGACAAAATACTGGAGCAGTTTCAAGCATCAAGATGGATGGCATTTCACAAGGAGGTCAGAGGACATGAAGTCTTTTATTGTTTCAAAGTCCATTGATAAACGTACGAAAAAAGTCTCAAGTTTGCCATTTATGGTGTGAAATCGCTTATAACGATGATAATGCTGATAACGATATTGCAATGTTTTGGTTTTTTTAATAATGTTTCGTTTTGTTGATAATAACTTGATTACTGTATCTGATAAATATTTGATGAAAAAATTGTATGATTTTGATTGTAATGTCTTTTTGGTAATTTAAAATAATGTTAAATTTTCCACAAAAATGTGCCTGCTGATTCCTGACAGCAGCAAAACGTGCCTGGGAACCTGGTTCCCACGTTCCCGGTATTTATCGTGGTCTGGTTAAATGGCACGTTATGGCACGTTAAATACGATAACTCACTCAACTCACTCAGTCATAGGCTCGCAAACGCCACAATATTTTTTACTCACCCCAACATTTTCGCTGCCATCTTTTACAAGTTGGCGTTCTGGATGCGAAAGCTGGTTATTATTACAAGCTGGTTATTATCATTTTATTGGAAAACGTTTGGAATTCATTTAAAAAATTTTAACTGAAGTTTGTTACGTTGCAATTTCTTAAGAGTGAGTTCATACTGTACTTACCAAATCTCCTTTAGAAGATGCTTTCTTGGCAGCTTCGACGATATGACTGAAACCAATAACTTTTTTTCTAAAATAAATGTAAAGATATTCTCAACACATAAATATTTACGACACTGCCTGAATGCCAAAGATAAAAAATAATGTCGAAAATTAAATTTACAAATTTGTAAATTTCATAAAAATGCACTTAACAAAAGGTATATAAAAGATGTAATTTGATTATGCAATCTTGACTCATTGCCTCTTTTTGCTATTTGGCATAAATCCGAAATAGCATATGGTACAAGACGCCGATTGGTACAATGTGAAATAGAAAGTGGTGCAAGATGCCATATGGAACAATGTGATTGAGGGGATAACAAGAGTAAATAGAAATCACACTGCTCCATTTATTTGATTAAGAAAATAACGAGCCTTAAAAAACGACAAGTCAATTTCAAAACAAACAATATTTTTAATCCAACTTTCCGATAAGCATTTTTGTATATTACTTTTCGTTCTTAAATAATCGATTCAGGTATCCTTTACTAACTCTCTTATATCCAAAACGCCCTCCCGTTTGAACCTATCAGCGTGATATCACCACACAGCAAAATCAAGTAGCATACGGTACCCGAATAAAATCCACTACAGATTTCGGCTTTCGCAATTTTCGCAAAAACTACTACTATGATTGCGAGAATTAATATCATTAATATGATGATTATTATTATGATGCATGTCATACCTTCGGGAAAATGTCAAAATTTTAAAGTTGGAGAATGCAGTAAACATATTTTTAGAATTGCTTCAGTACTTCAAAGGCTCGTCTGAACTAAACACATTTCGCACCTATATCATTTTATCAAGCTTGATTTGATAGTAGTTAGTTAAAATGGTATGGTCGCCACGTAACTACAGACAGCAAGTTTAGAGCTACACATGGCCCTGTGTACGCAACATAGAATATAAACACAAACGCACAAACAATACAGTATTTGCAAACACGATCATTTCCATGACAGCGAGACTGAAACAAGCGCAAAGGTGAAACAAACGTGAATGTCATATTTCTCCAGATCAAATGAAAGTGTTTTTATCTTGGTTAAATTGAAATTAAATATGTGGTAACGGTAACTAGAAGATCGTCAAACACTTGATCGAGTCTCGGGAGATACAAAGAAACAAAAAGCCACGTTGAACAGAAGCAAATTTTGTAACAATGGTGAAATAGACACACCAATTTCAAAGGAATTATTCGTTGAAAACAATAAGAAACCATCTCAACTGGAAAATGTAAACACGAAAAGCCATGCAGAGTCGCGGAGGGGATGTTTACATTTTCAAGTTGAGAGGGCTTTGCTTTGTTTTTGACGACTAATGGCTTTGAAATTGGTGTGTCAATTCAATTTTACCATCGTTACAAAAGTTACAGCCCCTGTTACCACATTCTAAAAAAATTCGAACAGTGAAAGCCTACTGGGAAATTTCAAAGTGGGTAACTGGAGTAATTCTGAAAGACATCCCTCGGAAATTAACTGGCATTACTTGACGAAAAACACTACTGAAATATCCGAAAAATACTTTATGCAAAGATTGCAACAAAGCACGTGAAAAAAGCTATTAAAAAGTCTGAGCCATTCTAACGCATTTAGAATTTACTATTTTTCAGAGAATAGACCCACAAGTTTCAACAAATAAACATTCACTTCCAGACAATCGAAAACATCTCTAACAAATCCTATTTGGTATCACTCGTTTCTGCTTTTTTGCATCTACTTGTTTTCCATTGCAAAGGTTCTGCAAATGTTTGCCAAAACTTCACAAATTTGAAAATCTCACATTCTAATGAATAAACAAAAAGTAATCTAAGCAAATGTGATTGGATACAGAAGGAAACCGAAGTTTGAACAGCTTAGCTCATGTTTAAACTGAATTGTCTTAAAAACCTCTAGCATGATAACTATAAAAAAAAATTACAGATTAGGAGTTTATTGGCAATTGATCATAGTGCATTCTAATCAGAAACATAAAATATTCAATAACAATTTTGCATAGTGTCACGGCAAAAAAATATTTTCGAGACAGTAGGTCAACAAGGCACAGTAGGTCAACAAAGCACACAAAAACAAACATAATTTATAATATAAACGTACGTTGAAATATCTAAAATTAACAAAAAATCCTCCCGCAATTACCTCCTGACAATATGACGTTTTACTTTGTTCATCAATGGGCGATATAGCCCTTTCCGGGGTGAAAGGGCTGAAATTAAAATGATGACAGTATGTAAAGCAACTTACCTTCTTTTGAGATGATAAAGAACTGTTACGCATAGCTCTTTTGACTTTCTGGTGACAGAAAAACTTGACGAAGAGAAGGAGAAGTTTCCCAACAGTGAATCTGTTTCAAAGATGAAAATATAAATGAAAAGATAGCTAATAAAACATCTTTTGAAAATCGCTAGTCTAAAAGCAAACCCAAAGCGTGAGTATCTTAATGCATTTGAAAATATCATACAATCTCGTAACATGTTAAAATGATATTTTCTAGGCACTTAAATGAGGTTAATTTGGCGGATGGATTTCTCAAACTACTATGACAAATGCATCAGAAATAATAAAAACGTTTTAGACCGTTGGATTCTGAGAAAAGGTAAAACTCAAGTTCTAGATTCTGATTATTTTATTCCCAGTCTACATACAAGTGTAACGGGTAACCCAAAAAGGTGATTTGTCTCTGAACTGAACCATGATTACTTTCTAGGAGAAATGAGTTAAAAATCCTAGATAATCTTTCCTTGTGCAAATACGACGAGCATTTGCAATCAATCAACCAGTTTTGCAACGAAATTATGACTGAAAGTAAAAAGTGACGTATCTATAAAGCATCTATAATGCACCCTTAGCAAAATTCACTTCACAAAATCGTATATGCAGGTTTTGCTGCCATGTATTTCGGAAAAGAAAAATGATTTTAAATTGATAGATGATTGCAAGTAGAATACTTCCTACTACACCACTTCGATCAATAGCCTCGTTTTTATTCATTAGTCAAATTTATTCATAGGAAGTTGGAGCCCAGACTCGGATTTAACACCCGAAATTTAGTTCGTGATGTCGATGCTATGACGAAATAAAGTTTGAAATTTTGCAAAGGATTTGACCGCGAAAATTGTTCGGGGGTAAAACGTTTCGCCCCCAGTCATTATTCAGGGTCCCTTACCCTTACAAACGTTTTATCGTCATAAAATCAACATCAAGAACACTGGGGGAGTAAAATCTCTTATTTAGGCCAAATTTTGGGTGCTACAGTAAATCCGAATTTGGACTCTAAAATTTTGTTTAAAAATATTTTGAACAATTTCCAAAACGAAGCTGTTCATGAAAGTTGTGCGTGTAGATTCATCATGTGCGCAGTGAAAATAAACAGGTATTACGTCATCTCGGATCAGATAATATAGTGCTCCATGCGCTCCAAAGGTCAATCAACCAGCCTACACATGTTGTTGAAAAATAAGTTGTTTGGAAAGAGATCACATAGGCCACATGTGAGAGTACAAAATTGAAAAGCTACGGATTTTGTTTGCATTTTCAGCTTTTAGGCGCAGTTTAGCCACAGTCATATTTACCTGAGAGCTTCTTATTAACTGCTAAATGACCACAAAAACAGTAGATAAAGTCATTATTTGAATTTTAAGCAATTTTGGCTAATTTTAAAGAAAAGATCCTTTAATCTTTTGAGGCATGTTTATGTTTTAAACTGCGATGACTTCGTCAGTGTAGATAAAGAATAACTTAGCATTTGCATGATAACAAACAGAAGCGTGCGAATATTGGTAGATATAAAAAAGAGGCAACGAGCTTGAGGTTTGTTTAAAATCACTGAAAAAACTCGGGTTTGGTTTGGTCTATTTTCACAGTTTGAAGCAACAAAATAAAATAGTCAAAATACTCTCTCAAAAACCGAAAACAATTAAATCAGTGTCATTGCTCAAAGACATTAAAGATGATGCTGACCTTTGTCAGATTGCAAAAATCCATCAGGTGAAACTTGTCGCTTTATATCCTCTTGCATGGCCATGCCAACAAGCTGAGAAGGCCGTGCTGCTGACGGTACATGCTTTCCTTTGATTAATGAGCTTATTGCAGCATGTCGAAACCTCAAATTGAAAAGAAAATTAATAACGCTAAAACATAATTTAGAAAGTAAAGAATATCATCTCTGCGCGATGGAAATATGCCTTCCTTTAATCATGGAGCTTATCATATGTTAAACCTGAAATAAAAAAACAGTTGGAAAATTAAAGAACCTTATCTCTAAACACAAATAAACATTGTGGACACGCAGCCTGCACAGTAACAATGAAACAGTTTCTGAAAACAAAGGCATACCGCACTCAAAACACGCCCATTTTTCTTTCAAAAGACGACAAACGTTAACTGAATAGCAGCCTTTTGTACAAAGCTTCGTTCAAAATCTTTTCTAGATTCTGTCTCAACAACTGTGTGTGTTGCTTTTTTGGATCGTTCCATGTGCAACTGATGAATATGACAGCCAAGGTCAAGCTTGTGAAGATAAACAAATTGCTAATCCATCGAAAATACAACTTAAACTTTTAACAACAGAGAGAGAACAAGATCCTTAAAAGAAATGAATGGCTAATAAATATTGAAACAATTTAAAACTGCAAATTACACAATTAAAACACAATTATACAGTATTTTCTATACAGATTAAGTGTCCTTCAAATAAGATTCGAATTGACCCTCCATGAAGATAGTATCTTCAAATAAACGCCCCCACCCAGTAGAGGTTATTAAATACGGCAAAATATACTTCTTATTGCATAAGTAAAAACACACTTTTCCCTTGATTTCAATATCTTTTACTTTCACAAAAATATCCATATGTGTGTTCATCATATCACCTAATTTAAAAAAAGCTTCTGGCTTAAATATGGTGGAAAATGGTAGAAAAAGTTTCTACCATATGTAAGCGCTTAAGCAATAACATATGGTAGAAAATGGACTAAATTTTCTAAAAGAGATACATTAAATACAGTGCAATCAAAAGTTGGGTATAATCAAACACAATTAAATCTTGGTCATCGTTGTAATGGAATACTCAAAATGTTTCAGTGTCAGAAATTCCTTTAACAATTTCATGTTTTCTTCCAATAGACCTTTTCGGAAATAAAAATTGTTATATTGTATTAGGAGACAAGCCCCATTTTCAGCATTGATGAAATTCCCAAAAGTACAAAAGTGAAATTTCCAGTTGAGAGAGCTTCGCTTTGTTCTTGAGGGATAATTGCTTTGACACCAGTGTGTCAATCTTACTATTGTTACAAAATTGACCTCTGTTCTCGACGAGCAAGACCTATTTCCGAAAAGGTCTGCAGGTCACTAAAATAACTTTTCATAAAAATGTGTTAAAAATTAATCCAACAAAACAGTATGTGCTCACGCTCAGCAAGAATGTTCTTGAAAAAACAATAAAATTAATGTTTACCTTGCCCGGGCCAAACTTTTATTTTCACTCGGCTCCATATAGTGTTTGATTCCTTTGACAATGTCCTTCGCAGTGGTATGCTTGTTTACGTCATGATCCTTCACATAACCAACAATGTTCCTGTTAAATAATTGCAACTTTACAACAAAACATAAAATAGAAAATGCAACTTTGCAATCAATTGTAAAAGTTTTTCAGAGGATAATTGTGAAGCAAGAAAGACAAAATAAAGCCAGGTCGGTGCTACATCATAGTGGAGATGAGGATACAACCGCCGACAGATGATACCAACTGGCCAAAATAAATGTTTTTGCTTAAAGATTAAAAATATAGCACAAATTAAAAATACACCTCTAAAAGGAACCGTCACAGAATTATGGTCATCTCGACCTGATGTTATCCCTGCCACTCTAGTTAGGGATTTGTATTTATTTATTTATTCATGAATGCTTTTGATATTTTAAAACTTTTAGAATAGTTTCTACCTTTAATTTAGATTTTAACTATATTGTAAATTTTTAATGGCGAAATTATACATACATACATACATACATACCATCTCTAGATATATGACAAGTTGTATTATTATAAAATAATTTTTTACGAACGAATTGTTATTTGTCATATATCTAGAGATGACGTGTGTCCTTATCTCCACAATATGATCTAATATCTACCATAAAGACAAGTACTACCATACTACCATAACTACTTCCACTACCACTACCATAACTACCACTTAGATGAAGCGGGCTACAAACTACAGCCACAGCGGGCTACAAACTACAGCCACAGCGGGCTACAAACTACAGCCACATCGGGCTACAAACTACAGCCACAGCGGGCTACAAGATACAGCCACAAGCTTATCTTATTACATTAAAAACATGGCTGTATTTGCGCCAATCAGAGAACGAGAATAGGCCTTCAAACAATGGCTATAGTTAATTTACCCAATCAAGTCAAACCGTTTTGTAAATTGCCAAATTTAGAATTTTACACAGAATCGATTGGAATCCCAGTTCCATAATGAAATGGCGATATCAGGCCACATTGTTAATAGCTTTGGTACTAATCCCTGTTAATCTGGTACCATTAAATGGATCAGATAGCTTGTCTTTCAAGCACCTTTGCTCTTTAAAACTCATGCAATCAAAACTCTATGATTCTTTGTGTAAGAACAGCTAGATTCGGGGTCAACCTGGATAATTCTTAACTATGGGCAGATATTATACAAACTTGTTAAAGTACCCTCTCATCCTATTCAAAAATATTTTTACAGCGTGTTTCAGGTTCAACCAAACATCTGCACCCTCTGTTTGCACTTAATGTAAATAATCTCTGAGATACAAAATTGCATGCCTTAAAACTCCTGCAATCAAAACTATACTATTCTTTATGTAGGTCCAGCCAAACATCTGCATTCATTGTTTTCAATTAACGTAAATAATCTCTGAGATTCCAGGATATTTTGATCAAAATTTGAGACCGGCATTTCTTATCGAGGTTGTTCTCATATAAAAAAGGGAGCACCATTCAAACCCAAGCGCGCCGCAACAACAGGGGCAGCGGGAAGAAAGTTGTGTTCCCTTGTTAAAAAGAATTGAGTTAGATCTCTTTCTCTCCAAATATCGTTGCTATATCAAAGGCCATTAAACACGCAATTGTCTCATCACCGGAAGAATGTTGCAGCACGATGTAGGGTATTGAAAGCTTGCAACATTAATAACAATCCCCTCCAACCATTGTGTTTTTGCGCTGTGATCAACAATCAACTCTAACGGAAAAATATTGACTTAAAATGTTACCGTTTAGTAAATATTATCATGGAGCCAATGACGTATTTTTCCGGTTCTGTTGACACTTATAAAACACAATTAATAACACCTGATTGCGTAGGAGTAAATAAGGATTTTAAGATGAACAGAGACGACGGCAATGCTTTACTTGGGTCAGATAGAGTACAGTATTCTGTATTAGGTATCGCATTTCTATAAATAAAATTTCATTCATTCATTCATTCATGTAAAGTCATATTTTTACGTTTTATGAGAAAAACTATGACGCAGGCGCCTTGCGTTGGTCAAGAAAATTGTATCTTTGTGGGCAATGAAAGTATTTAACTGAAAAGATACATGCTAAAAGTTGCTTGCTTGCAAAATAAAGAATGGCGGTCAAGGCAGTGTTGCCAATCTTAAACCTTAAACCTCTTGGGAAACTTCCACCTCGCCTTTTACGCCAAAACCCATCTGCCCCTCATAAATATGTTACAATGTGAACCTCATAAAATTTTCTACCACCCCCCCACCACTCCGCCCGGTACCCCTGTTCAAAATTGCACAGTAACACCAATTTTAAACATATGATAGCTTCAATTAAATGCTGTTAACGTTTTTCAAAAACTAGAATCCGACTGAAAATTACTGGTTCATACAATAAGAGTGATTTAAGAGCGTGCATAGAATTGTTCCATTACATTCTCAAAAGCAATTTTATTTATGTAGAACAAGCAAACAATCGTCATTTTTTAACGCGGCACTTCCAGACAATACCTTGCAAAGAAATAAAATCTGAGCAAAAACCTTAAGGGCATGAACTGGATGGAGTCTGCAAGATGTTTTGTGTCTATTTATCTCAAATTTTTCTTTTCATAAGTGCTGTGAAAGATTTTATTTTATGTTTTATGCGAAGGCGGTAACGGGAGATCGGTGGCGGTGATTGGCGAGAAGACTCTAGAGTAAACAAATAACAGAGTAAAAACAAAAACGAACCTGATTTGTGACTTTGACTCTGTTAATTTTCTCATTCGCAGATCACTAAAAGAGAGAAAGCACAAAAAGTGAAAAAAAGTCTTCTCGCTTCTTGCGCCTTGGTCATTCTTTGCTCGTTTATTTTTTACATGTGCATAACTTTTGCTGACATAAAAGTAACTCTTATCCACATGGAGGACATGTACCATTTTTTATAGGAGCAGCTAGTTCCAGTCTGAGGCTGGTGTTTCTTATTATTTTCAGCCTTAAATGTTTTTTATTTTCGTTCTTAATTTTCTTCAACATTTTTTATGCAAAAACGAGCTTTAAGACAAGTGAAAACCTGCAGTCGTGCATTTTTGTTAATTTAACCTTTTTGCTTTTCAGATCTGCCTGAGCCTAATTTTTTGGATTTCAAGACGTGCATTTTTTACCAAAATCACTGCTGATGTGCAGATATGTGGTTATGTTCAAGGTGTCCCAAAACTAAAACCATAAAGAAATGCAATTATTGCAAAGATCTTCACTTCACAATCATCATTATCATAATAACATTAAACAATCTCACAATTGGTACAATTAAAGCCAGGTAGCTTTTGCTGGAGGTCATAAATCTTATCAGCATTTTTTATTGAATAATGTTTTCAGAAAGCTTATAATTAATCTGGTTGGGTGTGGAGACCAAAATTCACATAAACATACTCTAAACGTAGGTAGACCAACGCTACATGATGAGAACACTGCCAAAAAAATTTCGTTTTAAAAGCCCCAAAATTCTATTAGCTTTTCCTTTCATATGGTCAATAGATTTGCTCAAACCAATATTACAATTTTTGACCGCAATAACACTCACCTATGTTTCCTATGAAGCAGGGTAGGCCCATTTGAAGTGGTTGTGATTTCAGTATCAAAGTTGAATGCAGATCCACTTTCTACAACTGGCCGAACGCCAATCACGTGTGACTAAAATAAATCAGAAAATGTGGTTAAAATACGAGATTTAAAAGCAGATTTCAAGCATTGTACAAAAAGCAAACTTTGCCTTGAATGTAATGTACCTATCACCTCCTCATACTGATTTTATTTTGAAAATCAGCAAAACTTTGAGACAATAATTTTGAAATTAGAAGAAAAGATTAAACATGTTGCTTGGAAAATGCTGGAAATTAAATTAAAGACAGCGTGAGGATACTTAAAAAAGTATTGGTTCTCTCAGCGTCACTAAAATACCAGAATTCTGCAATAATAACAACCTTGTCTGATAATTTCCTGCCTGAAATAATTTATTTTATCCGGCCATTTTTTAATTATTATTTGACTTGGTTCATCGATGCGAAGTAGCGCTTCTGTCTGATGCAATGGATGGAATGAGCGTGTACAGTTCTCTTTTACGCATCAAGGAGAAAAAAATTAATGATATACCGGGAGCGTTGGACAAAAAACGTTCCGATGTTGCTGCGATATTATGCAAATTCTGTTTTCTACTAGGCCGTAAAAATAACACAGAAAAACGCCCGTATTTAGACTTAGAACCAGATATCATTCAACCTTTTGTGATTATTCTAAGGCACCCAGCTAACCAAAATAAAAATAGTATGTTTTTTAGATTTTTGAATGAATTGAAAACATTTCTGGAAAATCTGTTCCGTGAATTACATTTCGCATCTGTCCAATCGACTTCACACGGTAGCATTGAATTACGGAACGGACTTTCCAGAAAGTTCTTAATTAATTTCCAAATTTAAAGGAACACATTATTCTAATATTCGCTTTATCGCAGAATTATCACAGAATGTTGAGTGACAACTCTCAATCAAAGTTAATTTTTCGGAATTTTTCTTCGAAATTGTATGGCTAAGTTACGGCCAGGTGAAAAATACAAGTCCAGAAATTGTCCTTTATTTATTTGATATTTAATTTATCCTTAATAATTATTTATTATTTTATTTGAAAAGTAACACCGCAAGGCAACACAGACAAAAAACGACGACAACTACTATTTATCGCCCTGTTATGTAGAATCTTTTGTCTGTCGCTGGGTAAGCAAAAAATATAACAGAATAATTTTTTTACTTTTTATTATGAATACTACATATAAAATTTTTGCGTTGGTTTATTTTATTTTAATTTTTAGAAATTGGCTGATAAAAATAAAGCTTTCAAACAGATATACCTTTTCTGTGACAGAAAAGTTAGTATCATGAGACTTGGTGTCCTGCAAGCGAAAATTTAAGCAGATGACAGAATGGCGAACGACATTGAATTAACATTAGTTATTTCAGAGAAGGCTATTTTTATTTATCTTTTGAATCAAGTTGATGTGCCTGTTAAAAAATAAATATGTTTAAAACTAAAGCCCCGGCCAAACGACTGGATTTTTCATTGGATTTTTTTCTGAACATTTGTCAAAATGTTGGGCGATGTGCAGAGGTGTTGAGAGTTGTTGGGAGAAGGTGGCCAAACGACTGGATTTTCTTCACTGGATTTTCGCAGGATTTTTTATGAAATTTTGAAGTTCACTTTTTTATGAAATTTTGAACACAGTCGTCCGG
>JAYJMH010065157.1:0-11764 GCA_036873815.1 Phacellophora camtschatica | reverse complement strand
TTTTAAGCACTCTGATTGGCTACTGATGAAAATCAGCGTGGACTTTGATTGGTCAAAACATTATTCACCCTTGCTCAGGCACTCGCAAATGTCGAAGAGAACTAGATTTTCATTAAAACTTACCACGATGTTTTAGCAAGCACCGTCTCACGAACTTATATTAAGCCTAAAGTGAAGTTTTTGAAAATGAATAAAATTTAATATATCTATTGTTTTAGATTTCAAAGAAGCATTTTCGTTATTTGACAAGGACGGAACTGGGTATATCACAACGAAAGAGTTGGGAAATTTGATGAGAACATTGGGTCAAAATCCTACAGAAGAGGAATTGCAAGATATCATCAATGACGTTGACTTTGATGGTAAGTGAGAGGTTTGACTTATACCAACGATCTTTATTGTCTAGTAATGCTATTGACTTACATTGGTGTTATCATATGTCACTGTGTCACAGGCAGCGCTCAGAAATGAATTGTGCTCTTAAGGTAGGTAATTAAAATAAAAATAACTATTAGAATTGAAGAGAATATTTTTTTAAGCGATGATCACCAACTTGTCCAGTTTTGTGTTATGTTCTGTTTCCTAGCATTTTTTAATTGTCGAAATATCGAAAAAATTAGTTGTTTGTTGGAAAATTTTGACCATGAAACGGTGATTTTAAGCGTAAAACCAATTTGTCGAAATTTTCGACCTTCTTGCCCCTCCTAAGAAAGGCACCACTACGCCCTTGCCTCCTTCAGCGTTGAAAAGAAAGCTTTTGTAAGATTGTTCACAGCTTGTAGAGGTGATATTTTTGCTTTTCCAGGCTGGTACTCAAGAATGAGAAAATGTTATCATTAAAACAGTTATAAGCTCTACTTTTCAAGTTATAGGTTCTATTTTTTCCTGTTGTGAAACTTTTGCATCGTCTGGTGATTATATTATCGGAAATATGCCACAGAAAAATCTTATATTTTTACTCTGCCTCCTACTTGCGTCCACGAAACTGGGCACAAACTTTTGTGACATCCTCTTATAATTTTTGGTAACGTAAAAACGACATTTCTTAAGAGGTGAATGGAAATACACACATTAGAAAAAAACGTTTGGAAAATTAGAAAACGCTTCAGTTGCAAAAGTTTCTTAATTTTTCAAAAATTTTGCTCTGAAAGTTTCTTGAGTTACATGAGCAGTAAAAGTTAAAGATATTATAGCAAAAATGCAATTTAATGTCTAAAACTCTTTGATTGTTTTTACTGTGTCCTTTCTGACAGGCCCATCTTGTGAAATAGTTGCGCCTTCGCTTAACATGCCGATTGTTTTTTTATCGCAGCGATGGCGCAATACTGTTTTTACTGTCAGAAGACACAGTAAAGAAACAATCCGTACGTTGTAAGAACAACATGAATCTTGTTTTAAAACCCAATGGTGGCACTATAATGTAACTAAAATTTTAATTACTTACTTACATACCTGCAACTAAAATTAGCATTTCAAATTATAGTAGTATAGTAGGGTAAGAGAATGGAAGGCTGTACATGCTATGTAACCCTGTTAACGTTTAAAGATCTAATACGGCAGTGTAAATATGTCTTTAAAGATACGCTTATGAAACGATTTTTCAAATTGTTCCAATAGTCGTTATTTCACGTAGCTAGCTGCTAGCTGGAACATTGCTCTATGCGTTTGATATTGTGATTGTAATCATGAATATCTTTTAAACTTTTAGGGAATGGAATTATCGACTTTCCAGAATTCCTATGCTTGATGGCAATGAAGATGAAAGACTTCAGCGATGAGGACATGCTACGAGATGCTTTCCGCGTTTTTGACGCAGACGGCAGTGGGACAATTAGCGTGGCAGAGTTCAAGGATGCTGCTTTAGAAATGGGCGAAATATTTTCAGAAGATGAAGTCGATGAAATGATTCGAGAAATTGATATTGACGGGGATGGACAAATTAATTATGAAGGTTTGTGCATAATTCTAATCTTGATTGAAGTTGATCCTATTCCTCGCGGGGGTATTTTTGATCATGAAAATCATGGGTGGCTCATTGTGTCTGAACGATGTGCCTATCAAACAGTGTCTGAACGGTGTCCGATCTGAATTAAATTTTTTCAGAAGCTTTCTTTTATTGGTTGTTAAAATGTTTGCAAGAGAAATATTTTCTTTCGTCACACACAAATTATTCTAGGACTTCAATGACTTTCCATGACTTCAATGACAATAACAATGACTTCACACCTGGAAAAATCTGAGTTTTTGCAAATCCTCGAGGCACATTTATGATACTTCTAGTTTGAAACACACCAATGTTATATTTATAATATTTATTCTTAGTGAGGAAAGGTATTAATTGTACCATTGTTTACGCGGAGATTTTTTACCACAAAACGTGTTACTACAGCACTCACCTCCTCCTAACCTACGTCGAATTTTCTTCTACATCAAACGATCCATCATAATCGTTTTGATCTCAGTAATGCTTTCAAGACCAGTGTCCCTATCCTAGCTGTCAATTTAGTCCTTGTTGCCAAAATACCAGTGCCAGCTCTCTTGCTATTTTTTCTTGGTGACGGACACTGTGACCAGCTAATTTCATTTTTTTGCGCAACTTTGGAGGAGACAGTTAGCAGATCCTGGTAGAGTTCTTCATTTCTTTTTAGATTAGAATAGAGTTAAAACATTTGCAATATCCATACCTGGAGTAAAATATTTTTAAATTTGTTTTGCCCCTGACTCACAATAAATATAAAATAAAAGTCAAAGTTTTGGAATGTTTTGTTTTTATCAGAACGTAGGAAGCATTATAGAAAAACTAGATGGGACACAAACAGACCTGGCTTGAAATTTATAGTGTTAAGGCCTGATCTTAAAGGGTGTTTTGTTTACATGTTTTGTTTACATGTTTTGTTTACAAGATGTTTTACTTCCTTATCTTGCTGGGCTTTTCATTAACAGGCAATCCAAGACATTTTTTTATTTTCATCGGTTTTGTTGCTAGAATTTTTGTTGTTGTTGTTGTTGTTATTGTTATGAACCGCATTTCCAGCGATATTTTTCGAAAAGAAATACCCCAAGCGTTTTTCTCAAATTGTACTGCGTCATTTTATTAATTTATGCGATTTAAGCAAAGTTATTTTTTTGTCATTCAAATCGCATTCAAACGGGTTTAAGCTCAGTACTGACTGAGTTTTGTTTCAAATGGGTTTAAGCGCAAAAAATATTATTTTAGTTACTATTTTAAGTTGGCACAAAGTAGGAAAATCCAAAATCTTTTCTACTTAAGACCTATAAGTAATATAATTTGTTTTTACTATAATATACTTCAGCTTATATCTTGGAATCTAAGAATTTCGCAGAATTGCATGTTTTTACTAGAGTTTTGTTGGAATTTACTCCAGAACTGTTCAGTCCATTCATGATTTTACATCACATGACTGATCTATCAAACAAGATACCCTCAACTTTTAAGATTATATTTTTTCGGAGATTTGAAGTCACAGAAAGCCTTATGAAATTTAGGCCTCGATGAGCAAGTCAAAAAATCTTCAGGCCGATGACATGTTTCTCAATAAGCACATTTGAGACTAAAAATGAGGAATTAAATACCTTTACATGCATGTTATGTTTTAGGACGGTAGTCAAAGCGAAAACAAAATTTCTCGAATGCACAGAGTATATAGTTGCTCGGCAGAGGATCCACCAAAGCCAAAATTGAATATTGTCACATTAATTTAAGCAAGGAGGTAGAAGATTGGTTTCAAACTTATGAGCTTCAAAACATTTATATCTTTCCATCATAAAAAACAATTTTTTGATGAAGGTTTAATTTAATTTTGTTCTTTTTTAGAATTCGTGGAGATGTTAACTTCAGTGTGAAATAAAAAGCTCCAAATGAATATCGATAGCTGCATTAAGTGGAAATACTTTGTGTATGCGTGTGCAAATATGGTTTGAATGAGAACTTTGTAAATATAATTCAAAATATGTGATTTGCAGAGGGTTTTTATGATTGAGCTTAGTTTGAATCATTAACATGGCTAAAGTCATGCTGACATGATTTGAGTATCTATTGTGGTTTAATTCGAACTGACATGGTTTTAGTCATTAACCTGGTTTACTCAAACTCATAAAGTTTAATTCATCAACATGACCTTACTCAAAGTGACACGGTTTGAGTTATTAACATGGCTCAATCAAACTGATAAGTTTTAAGTCACGGACATAACTTTACTCAAACTGACACGGTTTGAATAGCTAACATGGTTTAACTCGAACTGACATGGTTTGACTCAAATTTGCATGGTTTGATCCAAACTGATTTGGTTTGAATCATTAACATGGTTTTACTACAAAAAATGATATGGTTTCGAACTGGCATGGTTTCAGTCACTAACCTTGTTTTAATTGTACTGACATGGTTTGAGTCACTGACGTGGTTTTACTTACACTGGCACTATTTAAGTCACTAACATGATTTGATTGGAGCTGGCATGTTTTCGAGTCACTTACATAGTTTCGCTCAAACATACATATTTGAGTCACTAACATGGGCTTACTCAAACTGACATGTTTTGAGTTACTAGCATGGTTTAACTCTAACTGACATGGTTTGAGTCACTGACATGGTTTCACTCACACTAGCAATGTTTAAATCACTAACATGATTTTATTGGAATTGGCATGTTTTTGAGTCACTTACATAGTTTATCGCAAACATACATATTTGAGTCACTAACATATTTGAGTCACTAACATGGTCACTAACATATTTGAGTTAACTCGAACTGACATGGTTTAAGTCCCCAAAATTGCCCGACTCAAACTGACATTGTGCAAGGTGTGGGTCAATAACACGGCTTTACTCAAACTGATATGCACGTAGAAAAATAAAATAAAAACATTATGTGGAGCACGAATATTTTGGAAGAGCCTGTCTCAGTATATTCTTGTTCAAGTAGTTGAATTTGTTTTAAGTCGGGAGCAAAATTTTCCTTCTTGAGACTTCACTTTTATCAGTAAAGAAGAATTTCTTTTGAAAATGCATAGCGGAAAAATCAGAACCTATGAATCAGAAACTCTCGGCATGCTCTAAGAATTGTCTTTGAGAAAGCATAGCGGAAAAACCAAAACCTCGGACTTTTTCATTGTTTATTCGAGATTTTTTGATGGAGCGACATTGTTGTCTCTCCTCTGTGCTGTGTCCGGCTTTGTTTACCCTACATGATTTTCATTTTAGGCAAAAATATGATTGGCAGCACTCTTTTGGTAAGCAGGCTGTTAATTACTACGAGTAGTTTAGCTGGAGCTTCGTTCGCTTTTATTTACTTTTTAATAGCTATAAATGCTCGGGTGACGGCATTTCGTCTGCAATTACGTGTTCCCACTAAAGAAATGAATCTTGCCTATTATCTCTGAAACTGAGTACATTTTTGAAATTAACAATTTGATTTATTTTGAAAGTGGATTTGCTTGCAGCGAAAGCAATCCGGGCCCTCGACAAAATTCTTTTGACCTTTGCTGGTGCGGTGCCTTTACTTCAGCTAAAAATGCAACCACCCCATCCAGATGAAAGTTTTGGGACGTTGCAGTTCTTAAGAATTTTTACAAATGGTCTTAGTCCTAAATTCCTGATTCTAGCTTGTCAAGAGGAAAATATAAGCAATTATATATATATATTATGAGACCCATGATTGCCGATCTGGGCAGATTGCCTCAGCCCTCATATCGGCACGTAGTACCTGAAAAAAAAAAACAACAAATATACCAAACCCCTGATACCAAAACACATGTCGGACCCCGAATCGTCTATTTAAGTACCGTTCTTCTTCTTTGAATGTCACAGGTAATTTTTCGTTTGTCACGTCGTAGTATTAGATGTTATGTTGCCTAGATAACAGACAAGGTTTTTCAACAAGATTTACATTGCTTTTCAAACTGTAGCTCAAAGCAAGTTTGTCGCGCAGTGGAATAAATTTTGTTTTTCAAATGACAATGGGAAAATATATTTTTCTGATTCACAGATAAATTTTATTTTGATGGGTTTGCATGGTGTAATACTGTTTTGAAGCATGTTTCCGTGACAACATAGTAACGGCATATTGATAATTCATGTGTGCTGAGTCATCCTTACTAAGCCGGTCTACTAAGATGTCTTTGTGAGTGAGAAAGAATCTAGAAGATAACATAGGAATGAATTAAATGAAGCTTTTTGTCTTGGAAGTGGAAACTCAGGGGGCAGTACCTTCTATTTCGGGTAAGGGGCGTTTCCGAGGAAATCTTGAGCTGACTAAAAGACACAATGTAACAAAAACGCAAATCTAAAAATACAATAGTGCATGTTTTCATAGTCATAGGAAAAAGTTTTGCTCATGACTATGATGTTATGATGAAATTTTGTTGCCCATAAATTATTTTTGTAATATTTCTATGATATTTCTTAATCTTTTACCCAAAAATATGAGATTTTAAATTTTTAGATAAAAAATTATTATGTTTGACTCTTGGACTACGTTCACACGATGCCGGCACAATTTAAAAACGGAACAAAATGTGACGCTTCTAAAATTTTTGCTTGCGTTCACACGATACCGGCAGAATTTGAAAACGACACGAAATGTGACGCAATCATAACCTCATGAATCCATTTGCCAGCTTTGTGAGAACGAGGCTGGGTGTTGGCGCCAAAAAAATCAGTATCAAATATTGATTGCTGGCCTATCTTCTGCTTTAATAAGCCTCGTTTCGAAAGCGTCACAAAATGTTCCGTTTTCATCGTTTTCGAGTGTTCACACGACACCGTTTTCAAATTGTGCCGGCTAGAGTACCGTTTTCAAAATGTGCCGTTTTCAAATTGTGCTGGCACAATTTTATGCCGTTTTCGTGCGAACGGGAGGACAATCCGTAACGTAGTCTCACTCTCTCAGGAGATGTTGATGTTAACATACATTGATATATATTTTTATTTGTCAAGAAGATATGCGGCAATATTTAGATAGAACATTTAGGGTAATATCTGGAACGGCCAGTGATGCTGAACTATTGAAACCATTCTTACATATCTGCTCGTTTCACGTCATGAAGATGTGTAGGCGAAATGCTAAACGACTAAGAAATAAGGAACAAGATGAAAAAGTCAAATTCATTTTGCAATGCGCCTTATGGGTAGAATGATAAATAGTGCGTCCCTTCAGGAAGCAGAAAGCTGAGTCAGAAATGCCTTTGTTGTAATGAATAAAAAATTTGCAACAAATGAAATGAAAAGGGCGCTTAAATTTTTAGAGGAAAGCGTAAATACATTTGACACCCCACGAGATGATTTAGCTCCAACTGACGATTTTGACTCAGAAGTGTTACTTAGCGAAGCCAGTGAAGATGTAATTGACAATGACCAGAGCGAGTGTAATGATGAAAAGGAGAAAAATACTAAAACTAAACAAAAGTCTAATCTTCACGAATTTTGGGATAAAACTCTGCAAAATATAGGGCCAGAAGATGAAAAAGAAATTAACAAAAAAACAGAATTGAATCGATATTTCATGCCAAACTACTTCAATTGGCTACGGGATAAGTTACCTCAAATTAGCTAATCTTTGGAGTAATATGTGTCTTGGAGACCTTAAACGTTTTAATCCTAATTACGATTTTTCACTTCCAACGATATCTGGTAATACTATAGCAAACAACAACACTACAAATGCTATAGCCGAAGCTTTCTTCAGCGTGAAGAAGCGCAACAAAACAAAATTGCGGTTATCCATTTGCGAATTTATTAAGAAATGTTATGAAGACAATAGAGGAGAGAGTTTGTAATAGGTTTAAAAAAGGGAATAGCTAATACTAAACATAAAAAAAAACAAGAACACGAGAAATTGAAAAAAATTGTCATAAACCTGAAAGACACTGATGGAGATAGCGATGAGTATGAAGACGACGCCGGAGTGGTAAATAGTGTTGAAGAGAAGTGGAAAAGATGTGAAGGAGGTGAGGAAGAACATGACGCAAACGAAAAAAAATGTGTCTTTCCAAAAACCTCCCAAAGTTAAGTTACACTTCTGTGCTTCAAAATCCGAAAAGGTAAACCATCTCGCCCGTCAGAAAAAATGTAACTTGCGCAAAAAAAATGTAAACAAGTCTAAAAATTTATTTAAAAACTGAAATACAGAGCGAAGACAATGTCACAAAAGCAACTGAAGAAGATATCGCATCTGACAGCGACAGTGCTTCGGATTACGATCTTGATAAATAGAAGAAGAACTTCGAGGGAGGTCGGAGAAAGTAAATTTAGGTGAAGAAAAAGACATTGGATATCAAGTATTTAAAAGGGAAGTATACAATCAATTCAGCAAAGAGTCGACATCGATGCGTGTTATTACTGATAAATTAAGACGATCTTGGTCTTCCCTTCCAAATGAAGACAAAAAGCGATATAACGATATTGCAAGGCTTAAAAAGCATCCTGTTGGTATGGGAAATAATGGAGAAAGTAAAAATAAACAAACATTTTCTGAAAACGACGATAGCAAATTATGCGCAAAATGTAAAGATAGTAAATAGTAGTAAAGATCTGATGACGTGGGTCATGTGTAGCGTTTGTGAGTTGTGGTATCATACACAATGCTTGCATATCGACAACCATTACGCCACGGAAGTCCCATTTTTCACGTGCCCTCAGTGCGTAAAAGATTTTGCAGGAGGAATTTCTAACTTCTTATACAGATTAAGGAACTTTGGTATCAATGAAATTTCACAACATGAAAATCCCTTGCAGGTTTTGAGTAAATTGGAAGATAATGTTAAGGAATCTATTAAAAACCATATATTCCCAGCTACGAATTTTGGATCCGCTTCTTTAGGTTGTCTAAGATTTTCGAGTGAAAGGGGAATTAGAAATAGGTACAACAATTGCTGGTCTAATTCAACATTCCAAATTTTATGCGGCACTTTAATATATGAGCTTTTGCCAATGTACGGCATAGGTGATGTATTTCAATGGGTAGACAAAATTCACAGAGACTTGAAAGTGGCGGCATCAGATCCCGTAAAGTTTACAACAGAAATGAAGAAACTTGTATATTTTTTTAGAAAGCATAACCAAGAAAAAACAAGAAGGCAAGAAGATGCCGTTGAATTGTTTCAAGATGTCCTAAAACATCTTCTAAAAAACGGTGTTGCAGACCAGGACGAACATTTCTTGCCAATTTTCACAACATTGTTGACCTGCCACTCTTGTGAAGAATCATATTTTGTACCTGTTAGCGATTATCATAACATGGTAATTAATCTCTCAATTGTAGATTTAGGAATTGATAATATGTCTGTTCAGTCGCTTTTGTGGCATTTTGTAACAAATAACAACGTTACTGCTGACTTGAGATGTTCATGTGAGAAAAAAGGTCTTCATGTTAGTCGCACTTTTTTCTTACATTTACCAACCATCTTGATGATTGTAACTGACAGGATAACGCAAGATGAAAAACAAAATATTGTAAAGACTCCTATTATGGTTAACGATACGCTGTTTCTCGAAGATATGATTGCTGGTTCTTCTAGCCAAGCAAATGCAACGTACAGTTTGCTGGCAGTTTTAACACACCATGGGAAAAAGGCTACATTTGGACATTATGACAGTGTTTTATTTTCTGCAGGTGGCTGTCCAATTTGATGACTCTCAACAATATGTTACAAAAACAGAGCATTTCTTAGCATCAAAAGCCTGCAAAGAAGGTTGCAGACTGTTGGTGTACATAAATTCCATGTCGCTGGAGGGGGGAAAAGAACCCATTCATAGCCCATGGGATTTAGAAGTTACTAAAGGAGATGTCGTAGATTTAGAAAACATTTTGTTTGGTATTACAGAATACGAGAGCGTTAAGCTACCCTTGGAGCATTTTATAACTGTTCTAGGAAATAACGAAATTAATGTTGACATTATGTCAGCTTTTATACAAAATCTTTAGTTTATTTTCCTTGATGTGTTAATACACTCTCTTAACCCGCTTGTTCTAAGTGACATTATCGGCGGTAAGGAAGACACTGCATGTTTAACCTGGGCAATGGAAGAACGGTTAATCATTTTCAAGAGCAATCTTATTTTGGTCCCATATTTTCGCGAAGACGTACGACACTGGAGCATTGCTGGGATTTATCCTAAAATTAAACTTGTTGTTCACTGTGATTCCTTGCCAAATACCAGCGCAGATTCAATTATTTTTAATGCGATAGCCAAGTACATTCGGAAATATTATAAAGCTGAAAAAATAACAGAAGACCGATTAGATGATTGGTCATTCATCCCATTACATCAACATGGGCTACAAAAACAGTTAGACGGTTTCAGTTGCGGGGTATTCACATGTGTCAATGCATATTCCCTAGTAACGTTAAAAGATTTCCAGATACAGGAAACCGATTTCCCATCAGTAAGATACTGGATAGCCAAATATGCCAATGACGGACGTGACTACCCAGAACCAAAAGTAAGGCCATCCTCCATCTGGAGCAGTACAATAATAAATGATGATCAAGTTAAATTCTACGTTCCAAAATTTGTTGGAAAAGGCATTTTTCCATATCAGAAACTAAAATCTTTAATATATCTTTAATATATCTTTAATATACTCTGATGAGTCATCTTCGGATGAATCTGATGGTCAAACTAATGCAAAATTAAACACCCTTTTCGGCAAAAGTAAACGCTCTAGCGTAAGAAGAGTGGATTACGTTGATGATTTTCTAAAAAAAAACAAGGTAGAATTCGTACAGTTTAGTAGTAACCGGATAGGTAAAGTCATAAAGGTTGTATCAGAACCCGAACGAAACACAGACACAGTAACCGAACGTTTGCTTGCATTTTCTGCTTTAAATGCAGATCCGTTTTTGGAAACTGCAAAAAAAGAATATTCGCACAAAATACTTCCGATATTTGGCTCTTCTCGTGTAAATGCAGTTGTGCAACAGCTCTATGTTATGTCCACAAAAAAGTTAAAGCTTGGGATTGGACACCAAAGAATTTAAGGGTCGAAAGTATACATCAAATAGCTTGTAGAGGTGAATTAAGCAAAATGGAATTCGTGAAGTATGTTCTGTTCCCGGAACTGTTTACAATGTTTTTGATGAGAAAGTTTTCAATTAATTATGAACATGCAACTGGTCGACTGTACGGTCTTGAATGGCAGTCTCCAACCGTTTATAGACAAAGTATGGATCGTCTTCTATAATTTTCAATTCAGCAGCTTTGTTTATAATGCAGAAAACAGTTTCGTTCGTTTACTCAAAATAGAATTTAGCCTTTTCTGTCTTTACAAAGATGAAATAATAAATTCCAGACATCAAGAAAAATATCATTGGGTTCGTGAAGGTATGGGGTATCAAATTATCGTGAAAAAAAGGGGATGAAAGTTATAATTTTACAATTATTCCTCTTACTTATATTACTGTAATTAAAGTTGGTAATTGTATTGTTGTTGGTAATTGTTGACGAAATTGTATTGTATCGAATTGAAATAAAGAATGTAATTTTACTCTGTGTTTTATTGACTTTATATCATTCTTGGAGATGTTCTGTTCAGATATTTACCATTAGAAGGAGTAAATTGGCAGGTGTTTAGAAAAACAAGATAAACAATTTTCTTGTTAAAGGATTTAAAGCAGACAACTGGAATGGAATGCATAAATTTATTCAAACTCTTAACCCTATCTGGACCGGGGGGGGGGGGGGCTAAATTAGCATTTTTAACAAAAATAAACAAGAGTCTTTGAGATGCTTATTAAAATTTTT
>JAYJMH010065146.1:0-11765 GCA_036873815.1 Phacellophora camtschatica | reverse complement strand
ATGTTACTGTGGAAGAGAAAATAAGTCATGTTGCTGTGGAGGAGAATTATAAGAAACAGCGGAGATAAGCCATGTTACTGTGGAAGAGAAAATAAGTCATGTTGCTGTGGAGGAGAATTATAAGAAACAGCGGAGATAAGCCATGTTATTGCGGAGGAGAAAATAAGTCATATTACTGTGGAAGAGAAAATAATCCATGTTGCTGTGGAGGAGAATTATAAGAAACAGCGGAGATATGCCATGTTACTGCAGGAGAGAAAATAAGCCTCGCTGCTGCGGATGAGAATTATAAGAAACAGCGGAGATAAGCCATGTTATTGCGGAGGAGAAAATAAGTCATATTACTGTGAAAGAGAAAATAATCCATGTTGCTGTGGAGGAGAATTATAAAAAACAACGGAGATATGCCATGTTACTGCAGGAGTGAAAATAAGCCTCGCTGCTGCGGATGAGAATTATAGGAAACAGCGGAGATAAGCCATGTTATTGCGGAGGAGAAAATAAGTCATCTTGCTGCAGAAGAGAAAATAATCCATGTTGCTGTGGAGGAGAAAATAAACAATTTAATAAACCTATCTTAATTTAGACTAGTAAAAATTCTTTACTTTAAAATCCCAACACTTTGGGATATATTGAAATGAGACTTTAAGAGTTCTGTTAGCGAAGTTCGAATTTGTTATTGTTGAAATTCGAATTAAGATTACGAGGCCGCAAATCCAATTCCAGAAAGTTTCTTTAATTCTTATGAATCGAGGCATGGTCTTGCTTAACTACGACAATTGTAACAAGTATAACATTAATTTACAAAATCTACCTGGTTAATTCTCTATTTTTGGTTTCGTTGAGTATAACTGATCTTGGCAAAGTATTATGCTATGATTTGAAGCTTCTTTAAATCAAATTTAATCAAAAATATTATTATAAAAACTGAAGCTTTTCCACGGCAGCTGTGCAATCGCGGGGAAATCTTTTTGGCAGCCCGGTAGGTAAATTTGTTGTGAGCAGACCAACCATAAGCCAACAAAAACATTAATGCGCCTTTTTTATTTGATTTAATTTGTCACAGGTAAGTATCATGTCGTGTAGCTTTTCGCATGTATTTTTTCTACATAACATCATTCCGAGAGATATTGTTTTAAACGTTTTGCCGGAATTTACACCAGAATTTCTTATTGTTGGAGGGTGTAACGGCTGACCACCTCCGACGGGAGGGTTGTAGCCCCCCTAGCCCACATCTAGTGCCACCACTGACAATAACACGTATACATTGAGCCCAATTGTTTCAAAATAGTTTCGTTAGAGCGTTTTCCTTGCACGCGGAATGTTGCGGATACGAATCCGGCCGAGGTATACCAACGACTTTAGAAATGGTACTCAGCCCTCAGTTTTGCCGCTGAGTAGAGCGAATGAAAGTGGTTTCTTAGTGCCAGGGCCTTGCTGTATTAAAAATAGAAATTCTGCACGATTATCAAATGTTATGCCAACTGACTTCTAGACAATTCATAAACTGTATTTATCCAAATTGCAAGACTGATTGCTTGAATCTTAACCTAGTTTAAAAAGAAATATTTCTTAAGACTTGTTGCCCGAGTCTCGATTCGCTCTGCCAGATCTGATAACCGCCATTTTGAGCAGTGTGAGGGTGGTGGCATGCGATAAAGGAAGTTCTGAAGCAATCAGACTAATATTTCTTGTCGTTGAACTAGATCTGAAAACGAGGCTTCTTGAGTCTGGCAATCGTAATAAAATGATGCAATGAAGATGGCACCGGGTGTATTTTCACCATGACTTTCACCATGACTACAGAAGTAAAACTCTGAAGAAAGTATCAAAATTTAAGATGATGATTCTTCTCGCAAACAGAAGCAATGGAAAAAAAAACTAAAGATATAGTTCTGCTACAGCAGCTTTGAAAACATGTAAATATTGTATTGAAAAGCAGGGCATCAAAGAAAATGTTTGCTTAACATATCTGTTTATAAAAAGCGTTGATTTACTCAAGATATAAGATATCCTGTCATCTTTATCTAAAACATAGAGAAAACCAGCGACAGAGATCAACGATCGACCTAATAGCGGACTGGGAAAGAGCGGCCAAAGTTAAGGTGGGAAGATCGAAAGGGGCTCAGGGATAGGTTTGGCGTGATGCTTTATGAAGCATTTTCCTGCGCGTGATTTGCGTGAAAGGCCGAAAATCTTTGTGTGAAAGCGTGATCGAAGAAATGTACGTGCAGCGCGTAAAGAGTCACTATTTACAGCGTTTCCACGTGAACCCTATAATTTCATGCGTGAATACGTGAAAAATGAATGATTGCCTCGTGAAGCGTGTTGAAATTGAAAATAAGCTGATAAATAGTTGTTACTAGGGAGGAGAAACGAGAACAACATTGATTAATAATGTTGTAGATTCGATTGGCTTCACTGGTAATCATCCAAGAAAAAGTTGGATCACTGCGACAACTTTTCGTTGCATCAATCAAATTGAAAAAGATAAAAACAGAATCATTTGATCGATTTACTAAAACCTTTCTTGAAACGAGGCTGAGCTATACCATGAAGAACGATGGGAATGTTTGCTGACTTAGCATTTTTTCTGAAACGGTGCGAGTGTTTCATGACCGATTTTGCTCTTGTATGATTGCCAGTCGCTTGCTCAAAGCATAGTCATAAGAGTCTTATGACTATGCTCAAAGCGACTGGTGGTGTAGCTAGATCCCATAGATCTAAGGCCTAATGTGTTGATGACAATGACCCAGCAATGTAGAAAATTTAGTGAAAGATAACTTAAAATTCACTTAACCGTTCTCTTAAAAAAGTTCACTTAACCGTTCTCTTTAAACTAAATGTAAATATTTTAATTAAAAAACAAATATTCTTTTTCAAATTTTGAGAGTGTCAAAGTAACTCTGACGAAAATAAAATAAAAAATTTCTGCAAAATCGCCAAAATTTACATTCAGGTGGATTGGCAAAATTTGAGGCTTACAACATGAGTCACTTGGGAGTCTTCTATAAAATGGGCGTTTCCAGTCATTAATTTCTAAAGGGGTATTCTAAGCTAATCTTAAGGGCGTGGTCACGAGAAAACTTCTCCAGGGCTTTGCCCCTAAGACCCCGTCACTTTGTACGGGCTTCGTACCTATCAGGGTTAATATAATAACATTTCTTCGTTTTTTGCGTTGTTTTATCATCTTGTTTTATAATTTTGTTCTTTGTTTTTTCATCAACATTGCCGCAATCAAACCTTCGATCAGCCTGCAACAGTAACCTTTCCTTAAAAACATATCATAGGAAATTGGACTTAGCAAATAATTGTTTTATTGTCTTCATTTCCAGCTGCAATTTATTAAAATATATTGTTATCAATTTTAATAAACACTTAATATTTGATGAGTTTTAGCTTAAAATTTATATTAAAAAGACCATTCTTCTGTTTTCCAAAGACCTTGACGTTTTGTTCTGCATTTGTGTTACTCAACGATTTTCTTGGTTTGCAATGGCGTCATCAAAAAGTTCACTTAACCTTTCTCTTTATTGTTGCCTACAAAAATTTGATGTTGGAACATCAAAAGATATTAATGTTACATCGAAATTATTGTGAGAATTTTGACAGGCTTACAATGTGGCAGCCATGTTTTGGCAACCAGCACACTTTCTCATGCAGTACAATTGCAAATGTCTAAACTTCTTACTCTAATAACACCTGACCTGTGAATCAAAATGACTCGAAATAACATGCTGTTCTGTTTATCATATCAAAATTTATACTAATTGCACTTTATTTAATTATTTTTCAAAATTAATCATTTAACTATCTGATGAAAAATTATGTCGAAACACTTCTTCTCAAATGTTACAAGCAACAGGTCTAAACACCAAAAATTGCCGGCAAATCCAGGCAAAGTGGCATTTTACACACAAATCCAGACAATTCCCGGCAAAGTGGATTATTCTTGATATAGTTTTTATATGTTCACGTTTACTTCAAAATGGGCAGAACAAATGTTAATAATTTACGATTAGGTAGAGCACATGGAATACACATAGAATACAATCAAACAGGAGCACAACTTGATATTGAGTCCTCATAAACAAATGCGCAAGTTTATTATTTTAGTTCAGCAACAATTAGGTTTGTTTTGAAATAGGTTGTATCTGACCTGCCAGTCAGTATTAATCAGCTATGTTTACTGTGAAAGAAAATATTATTATATTGTGCATCGCAGTTTCTGAATCTTAAAAAATATAATAATTTCCGCAATACAAATTCATTTTCCAAAAATCAGCGTCCATATCTATGCCAAAAATGTGCCATTTTAGCACTTCACATCTTTTTTAACCTTGCTGTTGTTATGAAGCTATTTATGTTTTGCGTGCATTGCATAGATCTAAAAAACTAAACTCTTCTCAGCTTACAATTTAAAAGCTTGTCGTTTTTTTTAAATTGTGCAACCATCCATGATTTATAGGGAAAGAAAATTCGTCTTGACGTTTTGAATTAGTTGGAAATCCTCAAAGAGGAAATTACATGCATTGCATTGCATAAATTTAAAACTGAAATTTCTTCAGATTATGACTTAAGCTATGCAGTCATCCATGATTTAAATGAAGGCAATATTTGTTGTTGTTCTTGCCTTGAATATCAATTTGCATTATTTGAAGAAAACTCTTGCAAACTTATTCCAAGCTACATGCACTGACTAAATTTGAATGTCCTTCGATTAAGATCAAGCAGATTATCATTACTTTGGATCTATGCAATCATAAATGAATTAGGTACACACAATGCTTGTCATTTTTCATTTGCTTTTAATTATAAGTTACATTATTCAAAGAAAATCTCTGACAAATTCATTCTAAGTTTCATGCATTACACAAACTTCGATCCTTGGAACACAATTTTAAAGAGTATCATTTGAGCTGTGCAGTGCAACCATTAATGATGATAGGTAAACACAATATTTGCCGTTCTTCATTGCTTTGAATCATAGATTGCAATGTTCAAATAAGAACTCTTACAAACTAAATTCTTGCATTACATTGCATAAATTTAAAACCGAAATCCTTTTAGATTACAGTCTTACAGATTATCATTATCTTCGAGCTTTGCAGACATCTATGATCTAGGTAAAGACAATACATGTCGTTCTTCATTGCTTTGAATTACATTTTTCGAAGAAAACTCTGACCAAATCATTCGAAGAAGAATTTCTTTCTAATTTTAAGCTGCATGCGTTATAGAAACTTGAATATCCTGGGATTAGAATCTATAGCAGATTATCATAAATAACCTTTGAGCTGTGCAGCCATCTATGATATAGGTAAACACAATATTTTCCGTTCTTCATTCCTTGAATTACAATTTCATTATTCGAAGAAGAACTCTTGCAAACCTATTCTAAGCTGCGTGCATTGCATAAACTTGAATATTAGAATCTAACAGATCGACATTACCTTTCAGCTATGCAGCTATCCGCAATTCAGATAAAGAAATTTTCTTTCTGAAAGCCAAGAATTACTTCACACCCCAAGAAAAGCTTGAATAAATTTTTACGTGTTCAGTCGGCACCTGTTCGTCTTGTTTTCTTTCTTTAAATAATGATGAAAACTCAATAAGGCATTAGTTTGTTCAATAGGCTGAGAAATACAATGAGGTTTACGAGCCATCGTATTGTTTCATTTGATTTTATTGCAGCAAGAAACCTTACAGCTGCTAGTACAGATGAAAACATCACATTCGTCATACCATTCTGTGTTGAAACTTTTCTAACAGAGCTCATCCTGGTTTAGCTAATGAGATACGCTTATCTTCCTGAGAGTCGAAACGCAGAAATCTGCCTGATGCGGAAATCTGCATGACGCTGAAAGTTTAAGTGGCACATACTGTATGTCGTTACTTAGTTCGTTTGATTACATAAGATTGTTATTTTATGAACAGTATGCAATTCAGTCTGTTGACAAGATCAGGTATTCATCAGAGAAACATTAAGCTAAAGGAGCTGTCATTAATAATTGGTGGAAGCAAATATGGAGCTTTGTCTTTGAAATTTGTCTGCAGAAAGAAGGCTGGATCTGAAAATTCGAGTGTCAGATGGTCTCAAAACTGCCAAATGTTTTCCTTTTATTTTCAAATCTTTTCTTTGGACGAAAGAGTTGTTTCATCATTCAACTGTTGAAGGTTACCCTCCTTAACATCACTAAAAGAAAGATTATTTTAGATAGGATATTCAAACTACAGAAACTGATTTCTCAATTGGCTTATGGAATCTCAAATTCTTTTTATAATCATTTATGGGGTCTGAAACTAAAACAAGGAATAAACATTGGATTTTTAAAATTTATTTGAAAAAGCTTCCACCCTCTTTGCCACAATTAATGACCGCTCCCTAAACATATAGAGCATCAGTAGCTAGGAAATGGAAACAAATGAGGAGTTATAAAGAAAGAAAGGAATAATAAACAGAACACGTGGTCTTTCAAAAATGGTAGAAGGTTTGAAAAAGCCTATTGAAAAAATTACCACCTTGATACTATTTACTTTTACTATCAAAACATTGATCAGAGAACATACGATTTGGTAGGTTGATTTTCAAGGTTAATGCCTTTGATACTGAGATATTCATTTTCTAACATCAGATTTGCAAACACAGCAAAACCATAGCCTTAATAGCTAAGTGTAAGCAAAAGTATTTGACAAACAGCGAGAAACGGGCAAGATATTTTTGATTCATGGACAGTGAAATTTAAAAAGAGGTATTTTGAATTTCAAGGAAAAGGGTTGATATTTTTCAATTTAAAAAGAGTAATTTTAATTTCAATACAAAGGGGTATTTTTTGAGAATGATAATCAGCAGAAAGGCTGCACATTTTCTGAGGTGTTAGAAGAAAAGGGTAATTTTTCAGTTTCCGAGACACTCATGCTTACACTTGCCAATAAAGACTGATGATGCAAGATATAACTAAAACGGTCCGAGCAACTTTTAGGAAAACCCTTTTAGTGGTCGCAAATGTTGCTAAGATAGTTTTCTTAATTATTCATATTTGTATTCAAATCTAATAATAAAGACGAGGTCCTTTTATTTATCTTTTATTGGGTTTCACCGATCTGGTTTTAGATGAGATTGCAGGGTTTCAAGATGCTTTCTCAAGTAAATTTTAAGGATTACTGTCTGCATAATAATAGCTTTTATGTATGTCAATTTGGAACTTTTATGTGCATACCGGGTTTCCCAAAAAAATTATCACCGGTTGAATGGCGAAATCCACAAGGCTAACAGTTTTAAATTGTACTTAAAATGATATCCGAGGGGAAAAATTAGAGTTTGGGATATCATTCAGTCACCTGAAAGCACGATAATGATATCATGAAGTTTCCAGAATATCATCCAGTCACCTGAAAACATGTTAACGATATCACCCAGTCACGAAGGCTATCATCTACTCAGCTGAAAGCACGCTAATGATATCACCCAGAGTCACCAGGACATCATCCAGTTAGCTGAAACCACGTTAATTATATTATCCAATCACCAGGATATCATCCAGTCTCCTGAAAACATGTTAACTATATTATCAAGTCACCAGGATATCATCCAGTCAAATAGAAGCACGTTAATTATATTATCCAGTCCTCAGGATATCATTCAATAACATGCCAGCACGTTAATGATATCATAAAGTCATCCGGATAACATCCAGTTACCTGATAACACGTTAATTATATCACCCAGTCACGAAGCATAGCATCCAGTCATCACCTGGAAGCACGTTAATGATGGTATCCAGTCAACAAGATATCACCCAGTAAGCTGACAGCACGTTAATGAAATCTTAAAATCATCAGGATATCATCCAGTCACCTTAAAGCACGTTAAAGATATCACCCAGCCACGAAGGATATCAACCAGTCAGCTGAAAGCACGATAACGATATCATCCAGTCACCACCTGAAAGCACGTTAATGATATCATCCACTCAACAGGATATCATCCAGTCACCTGATAGCACGTACGTTGGTTATAATATCCAGTCATCAAGATATCATCCAGTCACCACCTGAAAACACGTTCATGATATCTTAAAGTCATCAGGATAATAACCAGTCACCTGAAAACACGTTAATGATATCATCCAATTGCCAGGATATCACCCAGGTCACGTAAATACACGTCAATGATATTACCCTGTCAAAAAGAACACCAACTAGTCACCATATGAACACACGTCAAAGATATCATCCAACATCAGGATATCACCCAGTCAACTGAAAAAACGTTAATGATATCACCCAGTCACGAAGGATATCATCCGTCCCGACTGGGTGATATCCTGGTGACTGGATATTATATTCAACGTGCTTTCAGCTGACATGATGGTATCTTGGAGACTGGTTGATATCACTACGTGTTTTCAAGTGACCTGGGTGATATCATGGTAATTGGATGATATCATTAACGTGTTCTCAGGTAAATGGATTTTATTCCTATGACTTTGCGATATCGTTAACGTGCTTTCAGGTTGTGACCGGATGATCCAGTCACCTAAAACACGTTAATCATATAATTAGTCACCAGGATATCATCCAGTCACCACCTGAAAACACGTTAATGATATATTAAAATCATCAGGATATAACCCAGGTCACGTAAAAACACGTAAATAATATCACCCAGTCACGAAGGATATCATCCAGTCACCGCCTGAAAATACGTTAATGATATCATCCAGTCACGAGGATATCATCCAGTCAGCAGGATATCATCCAGTGACCTAAAGCACGTTAGTAATATAATCCAGTCACCAAGATATCATCCAGTCACCTAAAACACGTTAATTATATTATCCAGTCACAAGGATATCACCACCGGAAAATACGTTAATGATATCGTAAAGTCATAAGGATAACATCCAGTCACCTGAAAATACGTTAATGATGTGATCCAATTAGCAGGATATCACTCAAGTCACCTGAAAACACGTTAGTGATGTCACCCAGTCAGCTGGTAGCAAGTTAATGGTTCCAGTTTTAAACACTTAAACGTGCTTTCAGGTGACTGGATGATACTCCAAACTCTTCGTTGGCCCTGCGGACATGAATTCGAATACAATTTAAAATTGCTAGCCACGCGGACTTCGACCTACAGCTCTGCAAACGGGGATAGTATTTTGGGTTACCCGTTAGATATCTATTTTTCTTAATTTTTCATTATGTGATATTGCCATAACTCGGTTGTCTAGTGGTCCGAAAAATGCGAACATTGAGCCTCGATTTCACAGTAATGAAAATATTCCAATAGTAGAAGAGAAAATTGTCATGTGACTACAATGTGGCACTGCGGCTGGAGCCACAAGAAGTTATGGCAGTCGGCTAAAAATGGCCGGATTTCAGAGCTCCAAATTGCATAAGTATACACACATGTCAGAGCTTCAAATTGTATTATTTGATACGCTTATGTGCTTTAATGTTGTTCTGACAATTTGCACAATATATAACAGTGCAGACGAAACGATTATTTTTTGCTGCAATTGGAACGATTATTTTCCTTTCCTTTTCAGAAATTTTGCATTTCATGATTCAAGGTCATGAGGAAAAATGGAGAAAAAGCTGTTAATAACAGCTGACTCAAAAGATTTATTGTGCTAATGAATCGACGATTCTCGAAAGAAAGTGGCTTCAAAAACCGTTATCTTAGAATTATTTGCGTTTTGTCATAAAATTTCAAGAAACTTAACTGAATAAACAGCTGTACGGTTGTCGGAAACATCTATGGATTTTTGCAATGAAATCATTTTATTATTGAAAGCTCTTCTTGCAAACATTTATAATTAAATTAAAACGACTCAAGAGAAATAAATACTAACAATAACGAAGGGCTGCTCCCAAACTTTTAGACAGCTTAGCAAACAAAACAACAAATTTATCTTTATGGGTTATAAGAAATATTACACAAATTTTATCAAATAGATTTACTTTTGAAAATAAAAAACCCAATAAGTTTTTTACTTATGCTGAGAGCTAATTAATCTGATCAAGCAGAGCTTAGAAAAATTTGGCCAGCACAATGAATGGCAAGTAAAAAGTAAGAAAAGGTTTTTCTTCCACTTTTGTGATTTCAGCCAGAACAGGCATTTCAGCCAGTACAGGCATTTCAGCCAGAATACATTTCAGTCAGAACAGAACAGAACAGAACAATTTAGTGATTTCAGCTAGAAGGGGAAAGAGTAAACCCAGATCTTAGAGTTGGTACCGAAGTATTGATGGATTGGGGTTACGAAATAATAATGTTTTATGGAGTTTTGTCGTCCATATCTTTAATATTGGCATTTGAAGATCACTTTCACCGTACCCCTCTTTGCCCAGTATTTCAATAACGAAACAAAACATCTGTTTTGGCCTAGTCTGAGACGTCGAGAGAAATCACACAGATAATACAGATTTGGGGTTCAGGAGAAGTTTTGGCAGCTCTTGTCGCTTTTAATAATTCGTATTTTAATTCAAAATTCTAAACATTTCATTAAATATTGCCAGAAAAAGAAAAGAACTCCACAGACATGGAATGAAACAAGCCATACATTTTCTCACTCCGCGGAATGTAAGACAGGGAGAGTGAGAGAATTCAAAGTGAGAATAAAACGAATTTTTTTTCTCCTAATGCCAGTGATATTATAGCATCTAAAAAAATAAAAAAAGATTAAAAACAGGCTTGGAAAGCGTCAAGGAGAAATGGAGAACGTGTTGAAAAATAGATTTATTAACATTCACAAAATTTTGTCTAGCGGATTTTAGCTTTTTGCTATTTTGAATTTTGATTGGTAATATAAAGAATTAAAAAATTCTCAGTTGAAAATTTCTAAGATTCTTGTAACATGGAGGGTTCGATACTGCTAAATAGCTTATTTAACTAAAAGTCATCCGCTATAGTTATTATCATAAGATCAATGAAATGATCAAAGAAATAATGAATCAACGACTGGCGTTTCTTAAAGCCTATGACTCTGCCTGGAATTATTACATTCATTCCCAGTTATCGCTTATCAAAACGAGACTATCTAAATCTAGGCTCTGCCAAGAGTTTTAATAATATTGGCGTGTGTTTTCTATTTATTGTTTCTGGTTTCCCATCACCCATTCATTTTTATTGTGTCCGACCACTGGTTCTGGTAGGGCACAATAAAATGCATTGGTGATAGGAAACCGGAAACACAAAATAGAAAATAGAAAACACACCATGTTTCATAAAGCCGGTGGTTTTGCTTGTCACTAGCTAGACTTGCCCTAAGTCTATTCCTTTTTAATACAAATTGAGAAATGATAATGTACTTTTAATTCAACAACAAACTGAGAAAATTCAGATGAAAAAATGAAGAGGAAAAAACCTAAAAAAAATTAATTTTGCTCCTCCTCAGCTTCCTATCTCAAGTTCCTTCAGGTTCTTTTCTCGTTTGTTTATCTCAAGTTCCTTCAGTTCCTTTTATCGGATGAAGAAATAAATAGACTTGGGCCAAGTCTAGTCACCAGCCTGCTTTTTAAATTATTATTTAAAGTATTTTATATGGCTACATAAAGCTGTTCTTTATTAGTATATCCAAAGAAAACCCTGTCTGTTGCTTTTTAAGTCACGTGGAAAAATAATTGCAGTATCGTTAAAACAATTGGTAACTTTGTTCTCTACTGTTTTGAGTCAAACAGCAAATTTACGCCTTCGCATGAATGGTCATATTTCAGAGTCCAGAACCGGAACCTCTTCATGCATGTTTCCTAGACAC
>JAYJMH010065135.1:0-11770 GCA_036873815.1 Phacellophora camtschatica | reverse complement strand
CACAATCGTAACTGAATTAATCATCTGATATCATGTCCACTTCATTCATATCAATAAACATTACGTAATCTTCGCTAAAAGGCTCAAAAGTTTCTTAGCGATTTTTCATTCACTAGTGAAGGTTTCTTAAATTTTCGTGGGTGTTACAGGTGAGTTTCTTATTATGACTTTTGTAAAAAATTGTATTGCCTTAATGCGGTGAGGGCTTAAAACTCAGAGTTCTCAGAAATTTCGGAAAACTTTATACACAATTCATAAAACTCGGAATTTATCTTTTTGTCGGACTCGATTAAGAATTATTACAAATTTATACTTATTTTGCAATTGGACTTGTATGCTTGAGGAATTAATGCATAGCAAACATTGTTTCTTTTTCAAAAACTAACAACGACAAGAAAGATTGAACAGTGACGCAGCCCAAAAGGTTAACCGTCTTCTAGGACACCATATGCAAACGATAATGTTCTTTGACTTACGTCGATTTTCAGATTTTCCAAGTTGATCATATTCTAATTTTCCAAACAATAGACCTGTTGTTTTCTAGCCTATATCCGAGCCTTAAAAAACTGAAAGAGTGTAAATTTGTTGATAAATGAATGCATTAAGAAAATCAAAAAAAGGATATTTGACACGCTATGTGAGGATTGCGATAAAGAATGATTACAAAAACAAAATTGTTGATTGTTTCATTAATTTAAGGTCTTTAAGACAGATGCGCGCAGAATTTGTTGACTTTGGTGGTAATCATAGTCAAAACTTTCCTTCAATGAAAACATAGTAACTTTTAACAGGAATAGTAAGGAACGAATTCAAGCTTACCTTATCTGTGCTTTACAAATTCTTCCTTCTCGACTTTTGCAATGACCACACGTTTCACAGCAGTCAACCTTTATTAGTTAGCCGTAGCAACCATAGCAAATTATTTTGGTCGCACTCTCGTGAGAGAGAAATTCACCTTGCCCCAGTGTTGTATACTGTTTGGTGACATCATCATTTTGAGATTTTGTCATTTCGTTTCGTTGATTTGTAATTTCGAGGTTTTCAGAGCACTTCCTAAACTCCGAAACGAAGACGAAACGATCCCTATACAAACCCCGTCATATTTCAAAATTTTCATTATACTAATTATGCCCAGGAAATTCTCCCCAACCCTACTATATACTCACGTGCGCCTGCGCGCCATGAGTCAAAGACGGACCATGATTGGAATGGTACTTCTTTTATGTTATAGCAATTGTTACAGCTTGATGGAAGAGTTTTAGTGCAGAATCTTACCTTGCGCAAAGGACCGGGGAAATAGCAGTCTTATTTGGAGTAGGACATACGTTGTGAAAATTTGTATACCGAGGCCACCGAGTACCACCAAACCACCAACACCATGTAGAGAGAAATATAATTAATCAACCGTTGAACCTCACACAGAAATACCTTCTCATTTATAAAATCTTGCTAGAACTGTAAAATATATTGTCGTAAACAATCAAGAAAATGAACAAACGAAATAAATTCCGCAGTTTCAGAAACTTTGGTACAAACGCTAAATTTTTCTCCGCTTGAAGAGTGTTTTCCATCGGTTACGTCATCGAGAACTTATTATGGAGATAGACCTTGTCGCCAGATGCCACCTTCCGAGTACTTACAGTTTTTTCGCATAGTTTTCCGTACTCGTATCTAATTGCAAATTCACTTCAAGCTCCTAATAATTTTTCAGCATTTAAAACCAACTATTTTACCTTCCTAAATTGCTCATCATATGTTATATTACAAGCACAAATGTTTGTTGAGAAAACTGACCCGAACTATAATTAGTCATGTCAAGACAACCCCATTTAGGGATTAAAACTCTTAATGACGTTTGCAAACCAATCTAGCACTTTTCTAGTAGTAAAAGTACTACAGCGAAATCTCTAATAATAGACACCTCCCTCCAACACACACACCCAAACAACGGACACCTTGCTGTTGTCCCAAATTTCAGTTATGTGATGAAATCCACATTAACTAAACGGATACCTCCTAACAACGGATTGAAAAGTTCCTCCCAAAATTGCTCGTTACATGGGGGTTTTACGAAACATCTGTTAACCTTCTGCTCCCCAGAACACAGAATAAATGTCAAATGTTCGAACACTGTTGCTAGGAAAAATTTTAAGGAAAGGGGGAATTATTAATTTAAAACATTTTGAAACTGTTTGTGCAATGATGTCGCTTTATTAAAACAAAATTGCGAAAGGCTTGCTTCACTCTTTAGCTATTTTAAGGAATTCAGCATACCTTCAATTAAAATCAACTGAAAAAGGCAACTTTGTGATGTAATTGAAAGAGCAGCTGCTCATCCAAGTTATATTTATCAACGTTTTAACGTTCATTTTTCTATATATCCAGTGAATCACCTCGTGAATTTAAACAAATAATGAAAACTTGATTAATTAACATCGCTTTTTATTCTTAATGTGAGGCTGATGCGTCCTCAAATTAAATTTCTTTGTTTCAACAAGAGCAGATTGTATTGACGAGAGGGACAAGGCCGGTTCCTCGTGTATCGTTGAAATATATACATAATTGTTTGTGATTCATAAGAAGCTTGAATTATGTACTGTAGTGATGCTTTTTTCTTTTTGTTTCAATCTGTTTCCAATTAAAGTTGGTGGTTTTACAGATGATATTTGAAATTATTTTCGTGTTTATTAATAGATAGAATCGTCAATCTTTAAATGAAATTCTGAATTCCTAATTGCTTATTTCTAATTCCTCCTCATGAATCCAGTGATTGTTTACAATGTGTTTCAGCCAGTCGAAACGGAAACGCTAAAACAATTCATAAACTTCAATCGGATCGTCTACACTGTGTTTACTAAGAGGTTAACGTATGCGTAAACTATTAATGTTTTGTTTTCGGCGCCAAATTGTAGATTGGCTACACAATCCCTCTATTTTCGCTGATGTTGTTGTTGCTAGCCAGCCTCAATGAGGAACTGGTTCCTAACTGTTTCAAAAACAGAACGGTGATATGAGATCTCGGCGTCCCAATCACAGGCGAGTATTTCAGAAAATGGCAATACTTATCTACCTCCGGAGGAAAATACCCTGCGGAGGAGAGGCTTGAGGAAAATAAGAACGAAATAGACTTGTACGCTTTGGCTGCTCATGAACAATTAATGAGTTCAGCCAATCCATTTTCGTCTCGTGGGTGGTAAGGGGAGCGCCTCTTCTGAGTTCAATTTACGCATTAAAAAAAAAATGGCGGATCAGATGGGTTTGCAGTGTAGCTGTACACTTCATTTATTGCGAGCTTCCATTATTCTGACATGACAACCAAAAGAATTGAATTTCAAAAATATTAATTCCTTAATTACGCAAGGGGAAAGAGATCATGTGTTTATTATTATTTTAAAATGCATAACAGAAAATTTAAAATATTGTAAAATTCCAGAGTAGTTATACTAATTTTTTAAATCTACTTATGGAGGAAGTTAGTTTCAACTCAGCAGTTAAACTATTCCACACATTAGCCCATCGAAAGGAAAAGCATGGAAGAGTTTCTGAATTCCTAGTAAAAAGATCACTAATGTATCTAGGAGCCAATTCAGTAATTTGAATACCATTGTATTAGTTTTCAAATCTATTTGGTCAGCATTGATCTATATCGACATACTGCACGCAACAACAATTTATTATTTTTTTTCATTTTCTAAAGAGAAGAGAACCGATACACGAGCCTTGGGGAACTCCAACTTTAATATCTCTAATCTGAGAATACTCTCCATTAACCATGCAATATTATTTTCTAATAGAGAGGTAATAGACTGCAACCAGGAGAGTTCCCTTTGACGAATCACTAAATGTCTTAACTTCTTCAAATATATCACGGTCAACAGTATCAAACGGAAACGGAACAAAACATCTTTGACGAGCTACCAAAAATCGTGCACCACGCGTATTGCCTAAACTAGTGAACGAAGGAATTTTGGGCAATTTTTTTCTATGCTTGTGCTTGCATTACAAACGATTTCCAAACGTTTTTATTTCACCGATGCTCGAAAACGTTGAAAAACATTGAGGTCAAACATTGACTTTATTCTTAAAAAGGAAATGAAAAGCCATTATTCAAACTGCAAAAACTGACGCGTGAAAAAGAAAACGCATGAAAACGGAACGCGTATTTTATTCAAAAGAGTCTTTGACATGGTCGTGAGAATCTCTCTTTGTGCATGTGATCTCAAGCTTTAATTTGTTCAGCATTTTTTAGTATTTTTGAGATTCTGTGAGGTTGAAACAATTTTGAAAATCTCTTAAACAGAAGACCAAGCATCGAACAGAATCACTAAAAGTTGTTTTTAAATAGTTTAGTCCTTTTGACGTGAATATAAACTATAATCGTTGTAATCTGTGAAGTACATGATTTTTGATAGCTCGTCAAAGAGGTTCCGTTTTTTGGCGCACTTGGTAGGCCTGTAGTTAGATTTGTCAGTCTTGTCTCTTTCTTTAAAGATAGAAATAAACCTAGTAAGTTTCCAGCTAAATTCTTGTCTATTGAGCAGAAGATTTTCTTCGTGGTATTGGAGATAACAGCTTTACTTTTGATTTCATTATCAGATTCCTTTAAAGATCAATGTTGGTAGATTTTATTCAAAAACTGGTTTATCATTTTCCAAGGATCCTTTATATTACCCTCAGACTGACTAATTATTTCTGTGAAATACTGTCTCTTGAGTTTTTTTATTTAAGCGATTTACTTTGTTCCTGAGATGCTTGTAAGAACTCATAAGAGGAGGGGATTTTTCCTTTATTGTAGAAAGTTTTAGATTGTCTCTTATGTTTCCAAGGAAAGTATTTCTCAGAAATACACCTGGTTCTAACATGTGCATGCTCGTCAATAATTACCGAGAATAGGGTGGCCCATTCGTTGGTTAATACATGATATTTTCTAGGTGATTAAGCACATCGTCCGAACAAATACTAGCAACATCGGAAAGGAATGACTCAAAATTTAAATTTTTTATGGACCGAGTTTTGATAACTTTATGCTCTTTTATCAAGTGATCGTTCGTAGAAATATGATACACTCCCGATTCGACAATGCTTTTGGCACATGTTGTTGAAGTGTGATCAATGATTATGGAGGAGATGAAAGTGACAGTCTGTTCAATAAGTTTTTTAAAATTGAAAAGCTCATATAGAAAACAAATTTATTATGAGTTGTTATCAATTTATCCTCATCTACCTTTTTATTTAGATCACAATTTGTATCCCCCTAGACTTGGCTTTTTCAAGCTTTTGCCGCCAGTTTTGTAGTGTTTGTCGATGGTGTATGTAAAAAGCGGAATCAGGAGTCATGAAAAGCTGATTATGCACTAAATAGTTTCCTCTATTCTCTCCAGTGCAGAATCTTTAGATAGAAGACAGCAATGTCACAGAAATTGGGAAAAGCTGGGTTCGAATACCTGTTTACAGTCAGTTTGTCTATAAATGAAAACCAAGGGATCTCTTCAAGACATTTCTCCTGTTATTTCTGGTCTGGTGTGTTCTTCAGACCGATAAGAGATACAATGAGAGAATAATAGGTAGAAACTTGTTTTGTAACTATGTTGTCTGCAAACATTACGTTAATATTCAAATTCTACTTATTCAGATCCTAAAAAACAACTTTTCAATAGAGACGAACACACTGGTGGTTTCAGCAATCTGCACGGTCTATAGTTGTTACATATAGAAATTACAAGTTATAGAAATTATTACATATGGAAATTAATGCACATAAAAATGTAAATTCTCGACCTTAGCAAAAGTGTTTCTGATCAGGTTTTGTCTGAGCAGCAGGATAATGAGAACTAGTGAGCACACATAATAAATATGCTGCTCTTAAAATAAATATTTGCTTGCCTGTCCGTTTATGACTTGCAAAAAAGTGATTATGCATCGAAATAAAAACGCTACAGATATATTCCCTAAGAGCAGAACAGAAGAGAACCTTAAGAAGTCTTCAACATTCAAATAAACTTTGTGTGGAACTTCTGCACATGATGAAATCTGGCTACTATAGAAATCGTGACCTTAGAGATTTTGGAAAACTATAAAACCGGTGTTTTCAAATGTGGTACAAACAATTTTATCTGTCATCCTGATTAAAAATGGTAAAATGATAACTCATGACTCAAAAATTGCCGATTTTTTAAAATCATTATTTCGGAAATATAACAGAGAGTCTACGACAAATTATGTAATCACAAAATAATGAAAAAAATATTCCGACAGAAAAAGCTATCAAACTAAATTAATTTGAAATAAGCCAGCGAATATCAATGAAATATTTTTACAGCTCCAAAAACTGAATTCAAGAAAGCATTAAAGAGAATCTTTAATTCTGGCTTATCTCACAGCAAATTCCAAAAATAATTAAAAGCTGGCGAGAACACGGCTCTTTTTAAAATAATTTCATCATCAAATAAAATGGCATGCCCTTGGCTTCCTTTCTCTAACCTTGCGTGGATTTTGAGAAAGCTTTAAAACCCAAACATGCACTTCTACGACTCTTTGAAGATTGTAAAAAGAATTTGAATAAAGAAGGTTTTGCTGGAGTGCTTCTCCTGGAGCTTTTTGATTGCTCAAACCATCAATGTTTGCTTGCATAATTAAGTGTTTACGGCTTCAATCCAGGTGAATTTCGGTTTATCCATAGCTCTTAGTGTGGGAAAGAGAAATGAAACCACAAATATATTGAAAAAGTTTTATCTGCTAAACTGCAGTCTAGCCGTGATAAAGATATATTTTTAGGCTTGCTAAGGTTTTGTAGCCCAACCTAGAATTGATATTCCTATTTTTTCCAACAAAAATATCCATGAAAAGTTCCTTTAAAATTTCGGGTAAATACTTTATCATAATTATGGAAATTTGATCACGAAGAGGGACCGCAGAGCATTTCACGGGTAGAGACTGAAAGCCCAGTTTCACCCTGACTGAAACATACATTTCCTAAGCACGCAGTGAAAAATGCTAGAGTTTTGGATAAAAATGGAGAGGTTGAAACCCACCCATTTAGCATGACTCCATGGCCTCTGTGCTGCATGTCGATATCTTGGGAAGACATGACCACTAAACGCCACAACGCATTGAGCTCATGCATTTCATGATTGATTTACGATTGATTTCATGCAGTCATCTTAACATCAGGTTGTGTTCGTTCCGACAACACCGATGCACTGTCACGAAATCGAGAGTTCCTCTCAACATCAATGTGTCATCAAGACATCGATCTGTCATTACAACATCGAGACTTCATTGTAACAACATATCATAAATGTAATGACACCATCAATCCCTTCAGGTCATACTAACAACAACATGTATCTCTTGAAACTGTTCACCTGAAACTATTGTTTGTACAAGCTGGCCAACATAATTTAAATTGTAATCATCCTTGTTTTTCAGGGCATCAAAATTTACTCGAAGTTTTTCAACATTTTCTTCAACATTTTCAACCTGATGTAATATGTGTAATATAAATGAAGTAGACGATGAATATCACTTTCTTTTAAAATGCAAATCTTTATTAATTATAAGACTGAAATATATCCCAGAATATTTTTATTGCTATACTTTCTCAAACAAATTTGAAACCCTAAAAAAATTCTTCTAATAGACATATCGATAGCACTAATGCTAATTTTTTACGTGAAATGTTTAATATTGTAAAATTAACCTCCAGTAAACGATCTCTATTCACAAACCCGTTACTGTTGCTGTTGCTGTAATGGAGTGTAATTTTTTGTAGTTTTTAACTTTTTTCAAGGGAAACTTGAGGCTGCGTGCAGTCTGATTATCTTAATAATAAATAATTTTAATTGTTCATCATACCCCAACTGGGGGTATAAATAATTATAAATGATGTTGTTGTTGTTGTTGGAGCCTCTTTACGCTTTTATGTACCTGTACCTAAAGGTTTATGTACCTTTTATGTACATGTACCTGTCGAAATGTTATGACGCGAAGTGGGAATGTGATTGGCAGCTCGGCCCTTTCAATAATTCCTCCTGCTGCCTGAGAACTGTTTGTGATCACTTTTCAATATTTCACTTTTCTATGTTCGCAAAATCGGCCTGTCGAGATTTCCCCTCCCACCGACACCTTTGTCTCCATGTGGGCTGATTGAGTATCTGTTGAATTTCGAGCTATTAATAATTGATTGTTAGCATCGTTTTATACTGTTTTTGTTAGCATTATTGTAATTGTAATCACCATTGGTATCTTGTAATATTATTAATTAGCATCACTGATTTATTAATTATCGCATCACATGGCCTTTAGTCTAATAACAGACCATCTTAGTAGTAGTTATAATTCGTTTTTTATTTAAATTTTCCTTTCCCACATAAAGATCAATAATTTGAACATTTTTAGTTTTAATAATTTGAACATCTTTAGTTTTACCAAGCGTTGTTATTAAGAGTGAAGTGTCTTCGGTGGTTAGGAAGTGTGCATTCGCAACACTTTGTCCCAAAAATCAATTCGGAAACATTATCAATATTTCAACAAAAAACATCGAATATCATAGACAAGGATTGCTGGGAGTTATAAGTGAAGAAGGGAAGTTGGATCTCCCGATGACTTCTGTCGATCACATGTGAGTTGGAACTCCCTATACCAGAACTTGCACGAACCAGCATGACTTCCAAAACTTGAGAGCAGGTGGGATGGCCCATAGGATACCTTTAAAAGCCTAATAATAAAGAGTGTGACAATAAGCATGACCATATTTTTCGTTGCTACTCAGAGTTTTACGCTATACAGCGGTCAACAGGCAACTGAAATACACTACTCGATTTTTTAATCTTATACACTTTGATGTTAGATGTGTTACATGACTCATTATCCACCTGTTTCCTACGTGAGTTCCTTTCCAAAATTAGTTAGATAAAATGTTTTCTTATGACGGCATTTCGAGATTAATTCTGATCTTTTATTACGGAGTGTTGTTTTGTTTGCTTTCAAGATGCATAGATTTTCCGTGAGGCACAGGTTGCATCCCTTTTTTTATTGGAATATGGGGCTGCGTGTTTGGAAATTGACAAATCCACCTTTTCAGGACTCCCCGCAGTGCGACACGTGACCAAAAATTTTAAGCAATCTAATTGGCTAAAATAATCTGTTGGGAAAAGTTTGGACAACTTCGCTCTGTTTTAGGCGAGAAACATACTATAATTTTAGTAATTCACCATTCTTTTTGGCAAAAATGGTAAAGAGATGTTCTCATGGAAACGATACAAGATACCCACAGAGACCGTCGATGACGAATCGTTATGTTAAAGCTGTTTCTTTCCGCCATTTTTCTGGTAAAAAAAACGGAATAAAACTGTGGCTAAGAGGTGGATCAATGCCCGTCGAAGACCAGCTCGTCAGTTATCTATTGAGAAACTGACCTATTACATCTGCTCTTTACACTGGGTTTGAGAAGATGGACCAACAGATGAAAATCCCATTCAACTCCAGGCATATATGAGTGAAAATGTTCTTAGCCAAATGGAACTTGCTGTTGAAGTGTCTGACATGCAGACAAACGAAGATGTTGAAGTGTCTGACATGCAGACAAACCAGGCAGCGACTGATTTTGTTAATAGGCCAACAAAACATCAGCCACAGAAATGTTGTCAGAAGAAGCAGATAAGTTTGAGCAGGAACCCTCAACCTACAAAGATATTCCTGTTCACATTTCCATTTCAGCAGCTACATAAACACAGGATTTGGAGAGTTTATGTAGAAATAATCTTGTTGATAAAATTCTAGTAGATCTTATGTACTACACTGGACTGAAATCCAGGGAGCTGCTGTGTTTCGTCTTTGATTTAGTTAAAGAAAAAGCCAGCAGGAGGAGTTTCTGGCGAGGAACTGAAACTTCAGAAAGAACAAAACATTCTTTATTGAGAAAGTTGTCAACATGGGAAGAGCATTTGTTGACACTTTTTTGAATACGCAGAGAGACTGACATTAAAATCACTGCTCATCTGCTTGGCATGTCTGTTGGTTTGGCAAGCCATGTTTTTGTGACTTGGACCCTTTCTTTAGAGAAAGAATTAGTTTTTCTGAGGAGATTAGCCTCAGCTGAATGCAATGAAAAGTATATTCCAAAGTCTATGAGGAAAAAAATGGAGAACTAAAACATTTTTTCAGAGGACTAAGGAGTATCATAGATGCTGTTGAATTTCGCTGCAAAGCTCCAACTCTGCCAGCCGCCCAGAAAAAAGCTTTGTAGTGCTTACTGTAATGATAATACCTACAAGCTATTGATTGGATGTACACCAAATGGATAAATAAATAATACATCTGACTTATGGTCAGGGAATGTCTCAGACAAACATCTTGTTGAACAGTCTGGTTTTTTAGATCATTTGAGTCTTGGTGATTATGTTATGACTGATAAAGGCTTTAGAATTAAAGGAATGCTTGCATTGAAACACTGTAGATTGATATTGCCACCAGCTCTTATGTCTGGAAACCTTAGGCCAAGAGGCTCTACAATGGCAAGAAAAGTATCAAATATATGTATTCATATCGAAAGAGGTATCAGGCGTCTTTAAACCTTCAGAATTTTGTCAAGGCAGCCAAACTGACTCAAACAATTTACATGGACAGTATCGTAAAAGTTCGTGCATCATTGGCAAATTTAGGTGGTGACCTTGTTTTAAAAATTGAGTAAAAGAAATGTTAAATATACGAGGGTATTACCACAAACATCAACACATTTTTATTGCCTAATTTTTTTATTTACATTTTAATTAGCACTCAAGAAATTTGAAGATAATCAATGGTTTTCAGCAAACTTGACATTATACTGACATGCATTTAGCAATTAATGTTGTGTACTTTTATTGTGCTGCATTTTCTGTATATGAAGGATGCTCTAAAATGTAATGTTGCTTACGCTGCCTCTCTTCTTTTATTTGATTTTGGTCAAACCAATTCTTGAAGTCTTGGTTGCAAAAATCATATTTGTTCTTCAAACAATTTGGCAATTGACAAAGAAAATTTGATAGATTTGAAAGCAAATATAGACCACAGTCTTGTTGTTTGTTTGTTGGGGTGTTTTTAAAACACACCTTTCATATTTAATTTCCTTTTCTGGATCAGTCCATTTCAAATATTCTAAAATGATATCAATTTCACTGTCTCTTGTTATTGTCCCATATCTGTGACTTAATGAATCCATAACTATAACATGGGTTTCAATGAAGACAATGACAAACCAGTGGCCATAAGCACAAATTGAAACGACAAGAATAGAATCAGGCAATATACCATTTAAAGTGTCTATGCAAAGTTCTGGTCAGTTTTCTGTTGAATGAAAATTATTGAAATATAGTTAATTGGAAACTATTTTCTGAAAACAATTTTTCGATATTCGTTTCCCAAGTATTTTTATTCAATTATCGAATCCTGCCAATATGCACTTTTGATTGACAAAATTCTTGATTCGTGTATAACGTCACAAGTAGGACATGAATCTTTGTCAAACATATTTCAATATGATGAGTGTGGAAGGTAGCCATTCAACTGCAATGAAGCATGGAGGCAAGCGATGCGTTGCTGGCTCTCCTGGCGGTGCAAATTGCGGCAATGGTCAGCACACTCCTGGAGTAACAATTCACAAATTTCCCGACAAGTTACTCGAGCCTGATCGACATAAAAAGTGGGTTCGTTTTGTTCGAAAACATAGGCCCGGTTGGAATCCTTTCGTCATCCCGACTGGCAATTTCAATGAGAACGTACTTCTATCATC
>JAYJMH010065124.1:0-11771 GCA_036873815.1 Phacellophora camtschatica | reverse complement strand
GCCTCCCAGCGAGGCAGTGAGGTAAGGATTTGGGTTTTAAAATCAAGCTTGTTTTTCTTGTTAAATTGTTTCAAGCTATAAGGCTCCTGAATTATTCAAGAATCTTGATTTTAAGAGGTATTGTTCTTGTTTTATTTAGAGCAGTCAAAAACAAAAATGTTAACTTAATAAACTACGCAATTTGGTTATTTTGATCTTATAGTTAACGTTTACCTGTGATTAATTTTATAGTTGCAGACCTATTTTTGTTTTTAAAATAAGGGCGTGGCCTTTTTACATGGGAAAAACAAGGCGTGGTACCCAAAAATATTTTGGGGCTTCACCCCCAAGCCCCCACATCTTCTGCGCCTTCGACGAAAGAGCATCAGTCAGATTTTTCCCTGCATCCGCCTCTGCATGGTTGCGAGACTTTGCAGTAAAACAGATCAAAACATGGTCTAACCATTGCCTGGCCATGGTTGCGAGACTTTGCAGTGAAACAGATCAAAACATAGTCTAACCATTGCCTGACCATGGTTGTGACACTTTGCAGTAAAACAGATCAAAACATAGTCTAACCATTGCCTGACCATGGTTGCGACGCTTTGTAGTTAAACAGATCAAACATGGTCTAACCATTGCCTGACAAAGGTTGCGAGACTTTGCAGTAAAACAGATCAAAACATGGTCTAACCATTGCCTGACCATGGTTGTGACACTTTGCAGTAAAACAGATCAAAACATAGTTTAACCATTGCCTGACTATGGTTGCGACGCTTTGTAGTAAAACAGATCAAACATGGTCTAACCATTGCCTGACAAAGTTTGCGGGATTTTGCAGTAAAACATATCAAAACATGGTCTAACCATTGTCTGACCATGGCTGCGACACTTTAAAGTAAAACAGATCAAACATGGTCTAAACATTGCCTGATCATGGTTGCAAGACTTTGCAGTAAAACAGATCAAAACATAGTCTAATCATTGCCTGACCATGGTTGCGACACTTTGTAGTAAAACAGATCAAACATGGTCTTAACCATGTTGTTGCCAATGTTAAATGCTGCATGAAGGCTGTTGGACGACAATTGACATCTTGCGAAGAAGGCGCATAAAAAAACGCTCTTTTTTTAAAGAATTCATTTGTCCATTGGGAATTGCAATTTGGATGGAGTGCTGTTTGTTTTTGAAAAGGAGCTGAAGCTGAAGACAGAAGAAGACGCGACTTAGAATGAAATTAAAAAGGTATGTGTCAAGTCATTTTACGCTAAATTTGTTCGAGCAGGTATAGGAACATGTTTATAAAAGTTATTTTAATTTACTGTCGATAGATTGTCAAGCCTATTGTTGCAGATCAATCCTAGGAATCGCAGGTCAGAGGTTAGAAAGTATAAATATAATGCCCAAGTTTTAGTTAGGCAACAATCCCTAACTGGGAGGAATCCTCAGGATTCTTGCTACAATGTTCTTTTTAAAATTTCTCCCTACTAATATTTTATTTTTAATATAAATCTGTTTCATGTTTTTTATAACTATTTATTGTATTGCTGCGCAGATAAATCGTGGAATCGCAAGTCAAAAGTCAGAAGTTAGGAAGCATAAAAAAGAAGGCCCCACTGCCCACAAGGCCCTAACTAGAGGTTATCAACAGGATTGTTGTTACAATTTTCTTTCTAGAATTTTTACCCACTAATATTTCATTATTACTATAAATATTTATCATGTTTTTTATAACAGGGGATGGCTGGTACTTGGATAAGCATTTTTTAAATGTAAAAGATGTTTTTGAAAACTCCATCGGACATCTCCACTCAAAGTTTATAAAATTAAAATGTTTAATTCAATTCATTTCAGCATCAGAGTTGTCATAACTTCTTACTACTCTCCACCAAAATATGCTGCCTCTGCTGAAGTATGCCACAAGAGCAGAACTTAATGCACTTGAGGGTCAACTTTTTGACGCGAAGTCGCAATAATTGGAACTGCTGTCAAAAGAGTTGACAAATTTGAAAAAAGCAGAACACCTGAAGAGAAAATAAAAAGGCAATGGATGATGTACCAGGTGGAACATCATTTTTATCTTCCTAGCAGTGATGGATGCTGCATTTACACATGAAGAAATTGCTGGATCTTCAGTTTCAAGGAAACCTGCAAACGGGGCTGCTACAGCAAAGCCTGTCCTCGACCCAGCCAAGTTCAGGCTTTTTTCTTGTTCTAAAATAATGTTCTTTGCTTACTGCAAAAGTATGTGCAATGCAAAAACAAAAGATGTCAAAAATAACAGTGAATCTTTGCAATATGCAGTTAACATCTGCTATCATGAATAACAAAAGCATCTCCTTTCATTGATTATCACTGGAGTTTTCTTGGTTGAGTTGATGGTAGACTGCGATTTTTCCATTTGTATGGCTCACTTTTTATTTCTAAATCACGTTTTAGCGGAGATGAAACAAATGTTTCTTTCCCATGACACAAATCTTCCATGGGAAAGAATTTAAAATTCTTGATCATTGTGGCAATGGTTTGGATCTCTCTAAAAAATCAGCCTGGAGGTTCTTAAAAGTGTGTTTCTTATTATGCAGGTTTTTACTGTAGGTGCTGTCTATCAAAATGGTCGTAATTTCATTTGTGTTTCATTAAATGAAAAAGTGTATTTCTTTGAATGACATTGAATGAAAAAATAATGTTATTTTAATTTATTCATGGAGTGGATAAAATTGTGTTAACTTTCAGACAACACCAATTTCGATTCACAGCAAAAAATGGGAAAGGAAAAAGAATATGATATAGCAAAGAAATAAAAGTTTATCTAAGAAAAACAGTTGAAAATTTAGTATTTTGATAATTGCTTTTCTGAATGTAGTCTCCAAAGAGAATTTGCAAAAGTCAAAGTGAAGATGGAAATTTTATAATTCTGTGTAGTAGAGGTTTTAAAGGGTATCTCTTTGGCCATAGCAATGGATGGCAGTACAGAAGCTGTGCATATGAAAAGATGGAACACTCCAGAATAACCCAAAAGAATAATGTGAACAGAACATACCAAAAAACAAGCCGGACAACATTTAATCGCCCAAAAATGAACCAAAGGGGGTTTTACCCTTTTAGAATGAATTGCACTTTGAACTAAAAATAGCTATTCCAGCCTTAGCAATCTTAAATTTCAAAATATCCCTCTGATTGTATATCATTTCAATAGTTTATTAAATACTCTCGAGTCCGGAATAGAAGGGGATGGGTTGGGAAAACAGCCAAAGTTTATTAAGCGAAAGGTTGGAATAAGCACGGGGGTCGACTGAGAAGTTTTAGGCTACTTGTAACAAGAAATTACTGCGAAACAAGAAGCAAAAACGGAAATTCTCAGCAGATTTTCTTCAAAATTAATAAGCAAGGCGGAATAAAAATATTCAGGGTGGAAAAATTCTGGAAAACAAATAAGCAGGGGGGGCGTCTATTCCGGACTCGAGATTATAATCTGTAGAAACCAGAATTGGTTCTAGTTGTTTAAAAATTTTAATCTTTCAAAAGAAAGATGAGCACTCATGTACATAAAATATCAATGAAATCAAAATCTTCCACATCTGAGAGTGGGTTACAACGTTTTAATTCAATTTTAGGAATTTTAACTCCTGAAGTATCTTAGCTTTAGTACATTGTCATCATAATTTTTATTCAAGTTCCTTCTTTTGACCATGTTTTGACAGTATAATTTTTTTTCTTACAGTGGTGCCTGAGGCTACCGTTCAAAGGTAAGCTAAATTCTTTAAAGATTAGCTAGCAACATTTCTCCTGTTAATCAGGGTTCATGAAGCAAGATTGCTTTTTAGGATTACTTTTTTAGTTGTTTTAGAGTCACATGCATAAAAATCCCTTACCTTGAGTTGGCCATTTTCTTGAATAAACTTTTTGAATAAACTTCTTGAATGAAATAATCTGCTTTATATTTGTCCTGTCCCCTTGTGAATTAACTTGAATGTTTGATTTTGATGAACTCGAATAATCAACATAGCCAATGAAGCCAACATGATTCATATTTGAATTTTGAAATATGATTTTAAATTATAATTTTAGTCTGAAGATTTTCTGTTTCATGAGATGTCTGCAAAATGTTTTTCCTGTCCCTTCTTTGCTGACCATGAGGGGTGGACTCCAACAACCCCATATATGTGCAATACGCTTTAAACACAATGCCTTTAAATGGTACATTCCCTGTGGTTAATGCCTCACAAAGAAGTTTCGAAAACAATACTCTGTCATAAATTTAACCTCTAAAATCGTAGACCCCTTCGGACGGAACATACATATATTGTTCACAATAAGAGTGCCCCCCCCACACGGATTGCTGACCTCCTGAAATAAAAGGCGTTTAATCTATATTTTGTGAAGTCTTTTCCTGATATTTTCATGTTACACGTTTTAGCACAACAGATTAATAATTTGCAAACATTATTATTATGGTTTCAAATATTTATGTTTCCAACGTTAACTTAAGATATAGTTCTTGAGGAGTGGCCCATATGTTCTTTCAGCCAAAATACTAAAATTGTTCTTGGAAATCAGGAAATCACTACTCTCTAATAATATATTCTCTTCCTTTTTCCTATTGAAACTTTTACAAAAAGTGATATAAATCAAACACAAGAAATAAACAACAAATTTATCAAATTCAATTAAGGAGAGATAGAAGCAAAATTCAGTTCTATATTCAGATGACTTGTGATAGAGTCTTGTCTAAAACTATGAAGAGGAATGCAAGTTTATTGTCAATATTCTCTTGGCAACTTAAATTTGTGTCGAGATACAAAAAAATTTTCATATAAATATGAGAAAAGTTTTTTCATACAAATTTATGAAGTTTTTTCTTTCAAGGGGATTGACATGAGTTTTTGAGTGTATTTAAAAAAATGGCATGTTTAGAATATATGAATGATAAACTTTTTTTCAAAATCATGGGGCAAATTTATCTTTTGAGAATCGCTGTTATTCCTATACTCCAGAGTTCCAATTGGTTTTGTTAGTTTGTTGATATCATTTTGTGTTGGCAAATATAATTAGCCTGCCCTTACTTTGTGTGGTTTCGATATTTGGATAAATACTCTTAACGTAAAAATGTTGTTTTTTGTAGATACAATTCTGCATTTTAATACACCACTTTTTAGAGAGCCAAATTTTCAATAAGCACCCTTTCCTGAATATGGTTCCATGCATCATTTTTTTAGTCAATCGTAATGTTCTGTTATTGTTGTCTCCGTATGTCTATTCGGTTGTGTTATTGTTGCCTCAGTATTGTTTTGCCATTTCATAAAAATTTTTGTTACAGCAAAACTCTTGGTACGTCCAAAAAAACGTTTTAGATTTACAGTCTTTCAGATTTTTGTGTAATTATCAATTTTGAAGAAATCCTTAATTGGCATAAGTGATTTTATTAAATGCCTTATTCCGTATAAAGTTGTTATTTTTCTGCAGTATGAAAAAGTGAAGCAAAAGCTGGAACAAACTTTCCCTGGCAAGCTTCAAATTGAAGGAGTGGCTACTCCAAATGCCACAGGTTTCTTTGAAGTGACAATTGTTGATACTGGATTGCTTCTTCATTCAAAGAAAGTATGTCATTGTTTCACTTCTTCGTTTATTCAAACAATTGTTAAAATTTTATTTCCCGAATTTTATCTAAGGAAGGCGACTTAATTTGACTTTTAGCAATGGATGATATGGGAAATTAATATGATGTGAAAAATACTATCAGCTGTGGCCATGTGATAGATAAGATAATTAATTATTGTTTAGTTCTCAACAATATTTCTCATTCCTCGCCATTGTGCAGTAGCTTGAAATTTGCTCATGGATACTTAATGAAGAAAATGTATTTTGTTAGAAAATTAACGGCTTCATGCTCGTTTGCATTCAAAGCAAAAATAAAAATGATGTTTGTACAAGTTTTGTAACAAGCAATTTTTTTATTTAATTCTAAAGAAGAAAAATTGCTTTTGTGGGGTATTTGGTTATTTTCTGTTTATTGTTTTGTTTACCTTTATTTTTACAGTTCCAAAAATTCATTTTATAGAATGGTGATGGCTATGTAGATAATGATGCCAAGATGGCAAAAATCATTAAAGGCATCGAAGCAGCTTTAAAATAGCACATTCGAAAGCATTGTTACATGGAAACTCATAAGGTTGGTTTCGTTACGATAAGACTTCAAGATGGCACAAATTTGATGAATTGTTTTTTGTCAACAAGATATATTCACATTACTACTTAAAAAGTGCACATGGTCATAAACAACATAGATGCTTTTTTTAAAAACGAAATAAAAATCAAAAAAGAATTCAGCTAACGAATGGTATACGATTTCACGTGTGAAACAATTGCTCAGCTATAGAAATTTTCTTCGTTTCATTGTTGTTTATGTAATTTATCTGGAGAGATTTTTTGATAAAATGTGAATTTATGTGAATTTTTCAATTTGACCACGAGAATATTTATTGAATACATTGATTTAAGTCACTGAGATTGCCGAAATGTATTCAGAAGCAGCACGTACATTCATGACTGATTGTAGCTTTTCAGAGGTTATTTGGTATTATTAAATGCACAATGAAAACGAGATCTTGTCTAAATCTTAGTACTTTTTATCCCAAAATTCCAAATTAAGTTTGACTGCAAAAGCTTGTAAATAGTAATTGTTCTGTTAGCTAAATGATGATGATTTGCATTTTATTTTGTCTTTACTTACCTTTCATACATATTCTTTTGTAGCATGCAACAGAGTTCAATTAATTGGTTGAAATTTCTCGTCATGATAGAGATTGCAGAAAAACAGTTGTTTCTGTTTTGTTATTCTCTTGATAAAATCGAGATGTCACCCAAAAGACTGATTCTCTAATTTTTAAGTGTGTGTAATTTTTGTATTGATTAATTATTCTCATGGCAATGATATGTTCTCAAAACATGTGTTTTTACTTTATTGATGTTTGGTGGATCTCTCTTCGTCTATTCGTAAAGGAAATTTGTTTCTGATTACTTTTATTTATTGTTTTTTGTAACGCAAGCACACTGTAAGGCATTAAGAATTAGTAGAACTGTTGAATATTTCTGGCGATGTGTCCTTTTAGAAGAAAACTAATAATCTACAAGGAAATGTCCTTTTAGAACTGAATTTTGCTTTCTCTCCTTAATTGAATTTGATAAATTTGAAACTAATGTCCTTTTAGAAGGAAACTAATAATCTAGAAGAAAAAGGAAAGACCGAAAGAAATAAGAAAGTTCAAAGTTAGAAAAGAGTAGAGCATGCTGCGAGTCAAACTTAGTGACCAAATTTTTGTATTTAATTATAAGGAATATTTTCTGAAATTGATCCGTGATGTTGATCATTAAAATTGCCCTTTTGTAACATGTTCATGAGTCTTCATCAATATATATAGGTAGATTTGGGTAAATGTATATCAAAAACTGCAAATTTTCAGAATGTTTACTTGTAATGAAAAGATTTTACTGTTGAGAACCTGGGAGATTTAATGTTATGTATTCTTGGTGACGTGTGAGTTCATCAGAATTGACTTGAAAGCTTTAGAAATATTAAAAAGTAAGTGTGATTGATGAGAAATTTTACGACTTATGAAGAAAATTATTTTATTTCAGTGACATAATAAGAAATCAAAAACCTCATTGCTCATTCATTTGATCAAAAACTTTACATTATAATTCAACGATAATGAAATTAATTTAATTTAAAATTATCTAATAAATTTGGAAGAAAAACACCATTTGAAAACAAATAAATGATTCCATTTTAGAAATGATTAATAAATCATTTATATACGAATTAGCGTTTATCTTCACAAATGATTAAGACGAATTTATATATACAGATAATCATAATGGTAAAATAGTCCCAAATACTTTACTTGATAAGATCGCCAATTTAGAAAAAACTAAAAATCTCACTTTCTGTAATATATTATGTAACTTGGAAATAAAATGTGTGTGCGTTTTCGTCTACGGAGAATCCACTTCCGACAGATATTATAAGAAACAGTTTAAAAGAGGTCTGCTTGTCTATTTGTGAATTCCTTTGTTACTGATATCCAAATATGGGTATATTTTGGTGAACTAAAATAACAAACATTTATCTAAAATTATAAATACAGAAAAATCTGTGCACAATGAAATATTTCTGCACAACACAATACTTGAATAACTATTTTTGACAAAAAAGCTAAACTTTGTTTATTTGTAAATATAGCAATAAATATATTGCAGATAATAAAAACGATTTATCTGTAAACATCATAGGACAAACTAATGGATTTGAAATTTACAGGCATGATTTACTACCGATTATCAAAGCCTACAGCTAACGAGTAAAAATAGTGTCTCGAAGAAAGGCACAACTTGGTGCTTCCGACGCTTCGTTTATGATATCATTCAAATTTAATTCAAGTGCAATTTTATACCGCAATTTTACGTCTTTAAGATGTGACATCATTTTTCTCAGATTATCATTTGCGTGTCCAGAAACACGACCAAAAGAACGATATCTATGGATAAAAAGACACTTCTTTAAGTAATGATAATGGTATATTTTATTTTGTAGGTATAGAGCACTCTCTGCAAAAGAAAAAAATTTAAAATTAAAATATATTTAAGGTATCTAATGTAATATTAGCAGTCTTGCAAAATAAATGTAAACAATATAATCCCTTCCAGAAATGAAAATATCTCGAAGGATTGTAAATATTTTATTATTACATAGAACTTTGTCCATGAAAATTCAAAAATTACGAAAGTCAATTCAATCGACGTGATATAGTGTCATAAATAATGACAATAAAGTAAAAATAGCGTATTAGGCTTACACCAAAATTCGACTTGGATCAAAATGTTAAACTTAACTGTGATTTACTTAATTTGGGTACCTTGTCAAGAGCGTTATGAAGTTAAGGTGATTTAGATTCAAACTTGGCATGAGGCGTGGCTTCAAACAACAAATTTAATATAGATGTATCATGGATTTAATTTTTATCATTAAATTTGGTTCGTTTAAGTGCGATTGCTAAAATTTCGCATTTTAATGGAGAAAATTCATCTCACTTCACCCCGCCCGTTTTTGTTAATGAAGCGCAACAAAACCTCAATCATCATTTCAATGTGTAAGATAATCCTTTCTATCTTAAAGAACAATGAAAATTATGTATGCCGCCAAAACTTCCTTTCATTGTATTAGCACATGCGCATCGATGACAATTCAAGCCAACCTAAGTGTGTCAGTCCACCTGATTACGTTTACATGCAAAATTATCATCCCACATTTCGAAGATCTCACCTACCGTTCTCGTGGATCTCACCTAAGTGAGCAGACCCACCTATCATTTAAATGCAAGGTAAATTTACAGATGATCGTAACAAACTCACAAATCAGGTAGGTGGGCTAGCCCACCTCACGTATAAAGGTCCTGAGCTCTAATTTTAATGTGTCATTATCTGGAGAAAAAACTTTGAAAGTTCAAAGGCTTCAAGCATTGAAAACTTCTGAAACGTCAAATTTTGAGACTATAGATAACCCCATCTTTCCTCGACTCACCGAGACCTACCTTTCTAAATTCTTTCTTTAATTTCAAAACCGTAGTGGCTCAAAGTCTACGCAATTTTTCAATTAATTTTCATTTATCATTTCAATGAAAAACAGATAAAATTTACGAAGTCTCGGTTCGTTCCAAGTCATTTAAGCAAGGTGGTGTAATGAATTTGGTTACTAAATGAACTTACCTTGCAGCAACTTCTGTCATAACAGGTCCACTAAGCTGAAAAACTGACAAATATTGTTTTAGGTAACTCATTTCTCCTTTGACAATTACATGTTCGTAAAGAGCATCTACCCACGAAGAAGAAGATGACAAGTTGTAAGCATCCGCAATCACAAGAGCCTGCAATAATTATTAGATACTAATCACTTACAGTACCCCTAAACTTTGGCAGTTGAATTGATGATTCCCTTCTTTTGGAGTTTGATCGAGATTTCAAATTTAAATCGAGTTTTGAAAAAACATTTTAAGATTATTTTCAAATGAAAATTTTGAGGAGGAATTTCTAATTTCTACTGGAAAACCATTCCATAACTTTGCCCCCATATCAAAATAACTTTGCCCCTATAGTCAAAATAAAATCACCTCGAGTTGATTGCCTCGTTGCATACTGATTAACATATGAATTTAAAGGAAAAAAACATTCATAAACATTCATAAACGTATTTGTTGATTCATAAACAAAATTTTGTAATCTAAGTTGGAATATTTCAGAAAGTCTAAGTAATTTTTAATCTTTAAAGATATGAAGAGAATGAGAAAGATAGTTTTGATGCGAGATTGCTCTGAAAGCTCTTTTTGCAATTTGAATATTGGTTCTATATGTGAGGCAAGTGTTTGCCCCCAAACAGTAATGCAATACTAAAGGAATGACATGAATAATGCATTGTAAATACATATCAAAGTATCTGATTTGTATTTTATGATTTGTATTTATATAGAAAGAAGGAGATTTCTAATCTTAAAGAGGACACCACAGGTCCTTGCTAATTTTTATGAAAGTTCATTAAGATGATAATTCCAACTGAGATGTTCATCCAAGAAATATCCTAGAAATGTAAAAAATTTTACTCTAGAAATATGTCTTTACCTATTTTTATTATAATGTCAGGAGCGACCGAAATTTATGAAGAATAAAAGATTATGTAGTTAGTTTTACTTACATTTAATGAAAGTTTATTTGCATCAAGCCATTTTTTCACATATCTAAGTTCAGTGTTAACTTTTTTAACAAGGTTATCAAATGTTTCGGGCTCAAAATAAATAATTTTATCGTCTGCAAAAAGGTAGAATTTCAATTTTTTCGAAACATTTGGCAAATCACTAATGAACAGTAGGAAGAGCAAAGGTCCAAGTACTGATCCCTGAGGCACGCCACATGATATTTTCATTAGATTTTTTCATTAATTTTTTCCGTTGATCGAAACATATTGATTTCTGTCTGATATATAGGATTCAAACCACGCAAGTGCATTCCCTCTAACACCATAATGTTCAAGCTCAGAAAGCAAGATATTATGATTTACAGTATCAAAAGCCTTTTGCAGGTCAATAAATATTCCGCAACCATATTTTTTATTGTCAAATGTACTCCTGATAACCTTCGTAATGCTAATCAATGCATGATCAATTGAGTGATTTTCTTGGAAGCCAAATTATAACAAGGGATTTATAATTTCAGTTGGATTTGATGTTATATTCCCATACTTATCTTTACACATCCTATACAATCACACTGTAGCAATTATGTTGTGCTTTAACTGGTCAAAGGTTACATATATATACTCTAGTTTTTACCTCAAAGAAATCCTGATGAGTTTTCAGAAGTTTACTGACGCTGTGTTTTTCCAAACCAAGCACTTGCTTTCCAGATGGCAGTAGGTGAATTTGCATTTCAGCTAAACGGGCAAGCTTTCTACATCGAGTTGAACGTTTCAAGCAATCAACCTATCAATCAAAGAAAAATAAGCTTAAAATTACAAATTACAGCTGATGTCCGGATTCTGATAAGCCGCCTTGTTACAAATTTCAATCCAGCTCGACATTACTTCTTCAATCCAGCACGCTGCTGAACATAAATTAATATTTGGGTATTGATAAAAAAAATTCGAGCTTTTAATAGATTGAAAAATTCATATTTGCGTGCGTAACTTTGAATAATTAGTAATAACATATGAAGTGATAAAATTTAGTTACATGAATATTGATTAAATA
>JAYJMH010065113.1:0-11775 GCA_036873815.1 Phacellophora camtschatica | reverse complement strand
TTGAGTAATTATATTAGAGATAAACAATTATACGGGAGCAATAAGGAAACAGAAACGAAAGATCTAAGACTTAAAGTTCCTTGTTCGGTAATGTTAGGTGGAAAATCAAAATGCGGCAAGACTACTCTATTGTTAGATATCTTTAGACAATGGACAGAAACTACGACTGACGATAGAGGAGAATATATGTACAACGTATATTGGTTCTACGGTACGGAGTCACAGAAAGATTTTGACGAGATGCGTAAGATTCAAGACGATTTTTTAGCTAGTAAGAATTTATCTAACAAGTCTCATTCTCTCAACTTCGTTAAAGGAGACTTTAAAGATCCTCAGATACAGCGATTAATAACGAAAGATTTAAAATCTACTTCCATTGTTGTCTTAGACGATTTAATGGATGAAATGGGAAAGTCTCCGTATGTATCAGCCTTATTAACGAGAGAATCTCATCATCAACGTTTGACCGTATTTTTGTTATGGCAAGATCTGCATCCAAAAGCTGCTTTTGCAAACGTAATCGCTGCGAATATAGATTATAAATACGTGTTTGACAATTGTTCTAAACGACTGAGTTTGAAGCATATGTTGATGAATATGTATCCAGGCAATTCTGCAGAAATATTTAGAGAAATAATGAACTACTTCAACGCTGCAAAACCTGGAGACTATCCTAACTTGAGATTTACCATGCTTCCAAATAGTGATAAAGATTTAGAAATAATATTTAATTCTGTAATTAGAAATAAAGATCATATGGAATACGGACTACAAGAAAAACCAATGAAACTTTTACGACTATTGTAACGAACTATAGAGATCAGTATTATGAAAAAACATAACCGAAATATCAAACATAAGTGCAGACGTACACATTTCTGAATATGAAATATTATGCGAAACTATAAAGAAATAGTCTCTAGATACGAATATACGTATCAAGGAATCAACGAGAATATTTCACAACGATAAAACGAATTATGGGCGCTGCCGTTGCAAAAGCAGGTGCGAGAGTAGGACTAAAATCTATGTCGAAGAACGCAATGAAAACATTCGCAAAAAGAGCCTTAAAATCAAGTTTGAAATCTATAGGCAAAGGAGCTTTGAGTTCTGCAGGATCTCTTGCCACAGACGCGCTGCTACGTCCGAAAGATAAGAACAACTTGCTAGGAGGAGTTGGATTTCGAGGTTTCTTTAGAGCTCCAGGCAGAAAGAAACCTTCTCCTTATAATTCTCACCACGCCTACGACAGCAAATCAACTCGTAAAAATCCCCTACAACAATACAATCGGAAACGACAATTTTCACATCAGCAAGACCAAGTTCCTTTTAAGAAAATAAAAGGAGGAAATAAAAATAAAAAAAACAGAAAACGTATTATTAGCAGATCTTCGAATAAGAGGAAGAATAACGAGACAGGTTTCGAACAATGGTCAATGAAAAAAAGAACAAGACCAGTAGCACTAGCAAATTAATAGACGTTCATCGTCGCGTAAGCGATATAATAGTTGATAAGAGACGATTGTCGTATAATAATATATGCCCTAGTTCGCAAATCAAACAGTTTTACATGAAACATTGGAATTCTTATAGAACTACATAATTGAGAGTTGTAACATACGTTATTAGCATGTATAATCGACATAATAGATATTATGACGTTATCAGAAACCATCGAGGAAAGAGATTAGCCGAACGGAACAAAAAACGAATGAACGAACATCGCAGACGTCTCTTTTTAAAATCGATATCTAACGCACGACGATTACGAGGATTTGGCAATAACAAAAGAAGGAACGTTGACAACAACAACGACACAGACAGTAGTAACAAATATAGTGATATCGATAACCATAAGGATCAAATAGATGCTAATTTTTTGAACAAATTTGTGAAAGAACGAGTGCCTAACGAATTTTACCAAAAAATACGAAAAACACGACAGTCGAGTAGACTACCGATGCTAGCTCGTTATTTCCATCAGAAATTAAAATCAAACATACCAGGATTAACCGAAGACGAAAACGAAAAGATAAAAAAAAACTTAACAACTAGAAGAGGTCGACGTGTATATTGACCTTCTGAGTCAGCCCAACCAACCGTCAGACACGTACCGAGCGTGTTGGAAATGTTGCAAAATAATCAGAATCAACGAAACGAAATGCCGTCTCGACCTACTCTGATACGACCTCCTTCTCTAAATAGTAATATGCCGCCAACAGAATCTCCGTTTCGAATTATGTCTAGCACAGCTGCACAACAACATCATATCCCTACCATTTCAATTAGTAGTGATGACGATAGTAATCCTCCAAGCGTGATCGCTCAACCTCCAAGCGTGATCGCAATCGAATTCGTTGTTGCCAGACTTGTTGTTTTCGCCGTCACAATTCGATATGAGAAGCGCAGACGTATCTCCTGCAAGAACGTTAGCACCTATTATACCGAGACTCTCTCCTTCGATACTTAATCCGTACAACATAAACCAAAACAATATAACCTCTCCAAGCACAGTCTCTAGTTTTTCGCTAGACGAAAATACTCTAGATCCTGTATACGATTCTCGAGGATATAGAAGAATATTAAGAGAATTAGACAGAATCGACTACGCTGAACCGTCTACTTCGCCTAGTAGCGAAACATCGACGACGTCGTCTAACGTAGGAGAATTTAGTCCCTTATCGTTAGCAGACATAGACGCATATTGGAATATAGCAAACGACGACGAAGACGCTCTTCGAGATATGGTCGCAAATCATCGCGAAGATCGAGACCGAGGAGATAGTGGAATAGACAGCAGCGGATCCAACGAGAGAGATTATAACGAATTATACGGAAGACGAGAAGGTTTAGAAAACAACGTTTCTAATCACCGAAACGAAAGAGAAGAAGAAATAATGCCGATATCAAATTCTCCTGTTCATACTAGTCAACCGACTCCTTCTCCTTCTCATTATCCGTCTCCAACTAGCGAAATAGCAACAACTACGAACTTCCCGACAATCAGACGAGGCGATAATATAATTGCGTCATATCCTCATATTCCATCTCCAGTCGAACAATCTAACGACTTGCTTTCAACATCAAGGAATCATATTAATCATCCTTCTCCTAACGACGACGATGCATATCGTCTACTAGAAACATTAAGAAACGAAAGGATAGCGTCAAAGACGCCGTCTTTGTCAAACATATCTTTATTAAATAGAACGCCTACACTATCTCCAATGTCTTCTCCTGCTTATTCTGAATATCCTGTCTCTATCTCTCCTTTATCCATTCGTTCTGCAACACCTATTCCTAGCGATTAAGAATCATTTCCTCGCTCAAATACTATCTCTGAACCGAGAGGCGCAATCCGGACGATAACAACTATCTCGCCCGCATCGTCAACTAACGCTAGTGTCACTACAGTTCCTAGGAAAGACATTGTCAGAAACGTAGAAAATAAGACTTATTCGCCAACGACGGCCGTCGTACCAAGGAAAGCTATGAAAAGCATGTCCACCGACTCGTCCGAAACCAGCGACGAAGATAGTGACGCAGGCGAAGAAAAGAATTACGAAGAACCAATTTCGAAAGATATCGCTCCTCTTGATTCAGAGACGATAAAAAATTCTATAAATCGACTTAGAACTCAGCTTGGTGCTAAAGAAACTCGTAACAAATCTTTCTTGACATATAAAGGAGGATATCCTTTTGACTATCCCCCTCCGTCATCGTCTTCTTCGTCTTCTGACGATAGTCACGCGAATCGTATGTTAAATAAAAACAAAATAACAAAACATAGGCAAAAAGCAGGCTCTCGAAACGCCAAAGCAATATCAGATCTAAAATATGCCCTGAATAAATATTGTAAGAGCAATAAGAACAACGACGATTTGAAGACGTTGAATACAAGATATATGCAGAATTTGGAACATATAGTAAACTCGAGCGTTTAATAGTGTTAGTAATATTATAATATCACAACGTATCATTGTCATAATATTAATTATATCTTGTACATATAAAAGAATTTTATACGCAAACAATCGTTGGACAATATCGTTTCTCTCTCGTATTCTGCAGAGTTGTACAAGATTGCAAGAGATCATGTTTGATCGTAGATTTCATCCGAATCTAGAACATTATTCAAAAGAATTCATAAAAAACAGAACCAGGTTCGGAACTCGCAACGGTATGGAAGGTGCTGGCAAGACGTCTAGTAAGCCTAGTATACGAGTTTTAAGACTAATAAACAGAGGTTTTTATTCGTCCTTCCCTCAAACGGAAGCGACAGGACGTACAACTAACGAGTTAATAAACGGAGGAAGTAAGCGAAAAAAACGAAGACGCAAAAAAAAAGGAAAAAATCAATTATTCGAAAAAAAAAGAAATAAACATAGTCATATTCAGAACCAATTAGTCGACGTGTCTCAGACTGGCTATAAACCGCTAATGCATTTGCCTCCGGGAATTAAAGCAATGTCTGCTAATTGGCAAATGCCAGGGGCAAATAGAAAAAAACGACTTTCGTCTCGCTACACCAACACTAGCAAAGTGGATAGCGCTAAACTCATGAACGCCAAACGAAAAATATTTTACGATTCTGATTTTCACTTGAAGAAACATAGAGATTGATAGCAAATCAAATACGACATAACCAAAAGTATAAAAGACGATTTCTCTTTTCTAAAAAGTTAATTATATATAACACAAAGATCTCTCTATGCTAACAACAGATCTATAGGTTGTGTTTGATCGTTAGTAAGAAGAACAAAGAAACGAAAAAAAAACATAGTTGTTTTTTCTTACTATGCCGAACGAAAAAAATACGAAAAAAAAACTAATGAAGAGATTAAAAAGAAAGAATCGTAAACTGCTAAAGCAAAATCAGCAAACTCGATCGATTAAATTTGTTAATAATGACGATAAATATGTTGCTACGAACGATCATGTCCGCAAATTAGAAGGAGGTCGATTGAACGGAGTCGCAAAACATCACCATCCTCAACACATAGACCCTTTCTTAGCGAATCGTGGTTTTTACGGCAAAAACAAATTGACTAAATACGGCGGAAACGCAAGTAACGGAGGATTCAATTGGACATTTAGCCCGTCAGTTCGTTTAGATCAACTATCTCATGTGCGAGACATTCCGCACATATCTAGCATAATCAGACTAAAAAACGGATTTACATTCATACCAGCTCCTTTTTGATTAATTATGGGAACTCCTGTGCCTGCCAAATATCAACAACGTCTAAGCGGAGAATATTCGAACGGACAATCAACGTCTCGCGACGGAGGTACCGAATCTAATAGCATAGACGACGATAACCAAAATTCTACGTCTCAAGTACCAAGAGACGTTTCAACTACTAAAGGTCACTATGGAGACATGACGCTAATTCCTACGGCCAATTATAAATATTATATGACTATAGCCAAACAAATTCATCCTGCGCTAGAGGCAAACAACGTTCTCCAAAACATATCTTTAGCGAAGAAACATGCAAACAATCCTAACGAATATAAGCATTATATGGAAAAAGCAATGCTGTATAAAAAAGTAGCACAATCTAGAACCTTACACGAGAGAATTATGAGCAGTTTAAAGCATCCTGAATTGAGCAGATACGACGCAAAGATTAAGCGTTTAAAATCGTCAGGAGCGTTGCGTTCTAGCAAAGGAATACAGCTATATCACAACCTGTTATCGAACAAAACAAGAGCGAAGAACGTACTGCTCCACGACGAACAACAAAAATATAAAGAATTCATAAATAATCCAACGAACATAGCGTCAGGATTGCCGTCTAGTCTCAAAGAAATATATCACACCAACCAATTTAAAAATTTCATAAAAAACAACCCAAACGCAATTACTTCGAACCAAGAAGGTCATTTAATAATAGACAAGAAAACAATATCCAAAGATCCTCACGCAATGATGAAATTAGTAAATTATTTCTTATCAGACTATTCGGGAGATCGTCCTACGGGAACGAAAGAATTGCTTTTAGCGCTGAAAAAACGAGGTTTCAATATTCATCGAGATACTGGCAATAGTTATTTGAGAAAATCTTTAGCTAATCTCGCTAGCGCTAGAGCTAAATCTGCGAAAGAATCTAAAACTAAAGAGCATAAATTTGAGAGCGTTAAACTAGGTCCTGATCCTGCACAAGCCCTTGGTTTGAAGCCTGCAGAATTCGTTGCTTTGATAAACGAAATGAAAAAAAAAAAAAAAACATAACAGTTCGCGATCTTCAGCAAAATCGGCTAATAAAAAAGAAAATCTTCCGCCTACTCCTGTTTCGAAAAGAACTAGATCTAAAAAAAAAAAACAAAGAAAATTGTTCGACAGTAATTGAACTTATTCGTTCATGATTCGATAGTATGAACGATTTGTTATATGAAGACGACGTAAGCAACATAATCAACGAATCAGGATCTGTTCTCAAGAGAGCTAACAACAACCGAAACAATATGGACGACGATCTAGTAGACGATAACAACGATGCAGAAGATTACGAAGACGGCGATGACGACGTAGACGAAGACGACGAAGATGTTGTTACAGCCAGATCTGGCAAGGTCGTAGATAGCAAAAAGACAAAGAGCAAGTCGAAGAAACGGAAAATCTCTTCTAAAGACGACGACGACGAAATAGAACAAGACGGACGACGTAAACAAACTAAACGTCACAATTTTGATAAAGAAGAAGAAAACTTATTAACAAGTCTTGCAGAGATTGCGTACAAAAAAAGAAAAAACTTCAAAAAAGCGAAATTGGTAGATAATATTGCTTCGTTATTGTCCAATATGCTAGACAAAAAGCCTTCTAATTCCGATCGCGAAGACAGAAAAGAAAAAAGACATAATGAAAAGAGCCAAGATTCTACGTATATTTTAGATATTAACAAGTCTAAAAACTCCAAACACACCTCAGACGATGAAGATTACGATTCTCGAGACGGTAGTGTTTATGACGACGGCGACGGTGAAGAAGATAATGACGACGACAGCGAGTACTTCGACGAGCCTAATAATAATCGACGATCTTCCTCTACGAAAACGTCTACGTCGAAAAAGCCTTCTCTGTTGAACAAAGACGTGCGAGAATTGTCTAGCAATTTAGTGCTTCTGGCCAAAGAACAAGCAGGCAGAATACCAGAATTAGACGAACATTACAACTTGAAAAACGTCAAAACTCACGATGGCGATTCTCTATACGATAACGTTGCAAATAAAGCTCTTCCTGACGACGACAAACAAGTCTCAATTACAAGACGGCATTTGCGACAACTAGAATCACGTTATCAAAACGGAATATTATTGCAAGCTGCGTTGCACTATTTGTTGCCGTATATTCGGATACAGCACATAAAAAAATGACTAAAGATTTGACGTTTTTTTTATTTTTCAACAACGAACATCATCTGTTATTACATATATGCTATTTAACTTAACAACTTTGTTATTGTTATAAATATCCAAAACGTATTATTTCAAACGATTTAGTAGTAGTATGAATATTCGTTGCAAGTATACGAATGGCTTCTATTCTGGCGTCTACTCTTCTAGAACAAGGAGTCAATAGTTTATATGATACTTTTGGAAAAAATAAGAGATTTAACGGGTTTGCTTCGATACCGTTCACTAAAGATTTTGCGAATCGTAGTTTCAAAGGGTTTGAAAGCTTGCCTTCTATGTTCGGATTTGGCAATCCGAACAAACGACGGCTAGTGTCGAAGAAAAAAACTAAAGCTAAAAAAAGCAAAAAAAAAACAATCATGGGTAATTCGAAGACTACTCTCAGAGAACTTGGCAAATTTGCGCAATATGCGAATCCTGGTATGACTAGAATGATGTCGGATGGTGAATTTATCAAAAAAAGCAAATATAAAGACCTAGCTACTGCGGCGAAAATGCATAAACGTAAAGAAGCAAAAAAACGAATATTAGCAGCGAAAGAAAAGAGCGCTTGGATCACTGCTGCCAAAAAGTTTTCTCCTGACGACGTAGGTGTCTCCTGCTGTTTCATTGTTCAAGTTGTCTCCTGCTGTTTCATTGTTCTTTCTCATATGCGCATCTATCAATCACTCTTTCGTTTTCACAATTGCGTACTTTAACTATATTCTCTTCGATCTCTTCTACGTTTTTTTATTTTTACTATCGTTCGTTCTGTGCTAATCGTTTTTTTTGTGGCTCATTTTGCTATCGTTATGGCTTCTACGACTACTACTACATCGAATATTGCTGATGTTAAACTCGATGATAACATTCTGGTGCTTCAATCTTCTCCTTCTCAAGATCTTATTCATAAAACCACTTCTTTTGCTACAGTGACTACTACAAGTCTTTCGTATGACAATCCTCTTCCTGAAGGACCTTTTGAATATCAAACTGTTCAAACGAAACAAGAAACATAACTTGCAGTATCAACCAATTTAGTATAAATAAAGGGTTTTCTTTTTTATTCGTCACAATCATAAAATCAAGATGGAAATCGTAACTCAGAAAGATTTTGAAGACGAAAAAGCACGATATGAGAAACAGAAAGAACGCGCAGACAACTTGAGGAAGGAGCAAGGTTTGCCTGTTGAAAGAGAAACAGTAAAATTTCTCTCTACTGTAGCAGAGTTAAGTGAAAAGAAAGAAGAAGGAGATCGTTGGTTTCTATCTCCAGACGTAGCTAAGGCAAAATTCGACGAACTTGCTGAAGCATGTCGTAAAGAAGACAAATATTTCACAGAAAAGAACGAATTTCTTCAGCTGTTCATTGACGCAATCGAAGAAAGACAACAAACAAAAGAAGAAAGCGCGAGTGCAGTGTCTGATCCAAAACTGAAGGCTATATCCGAAATCTTGGACGGAACAGACGATCAAGATATTTTACTTTTGTGCAACAAGCTCATAAAGTTCAATAAACATTTGCAAAAGCAATGTCGAGGATGCTTAGACAAAGTGCGATCCGAAAGGAAAAGGCTCAGAGTTCCTCAAGACACTGCAGAAGACGGTCTAGAAAACACAGAGCCTGCGGAAAAGAAAAAAAAGAGCGCTGACTGACTAATTCAAGAACAATTTTCTTACGATACGAATATGACTAATATTAGCAGTACTGATCTCTTTAACATTTGTGTTTCTGATTTACAATTATGCGGATACTACTTTCCTGATATTAGCGATGAAGAGACTAAACTTTTTCTACAAGACAAAAAAATTGGTTCTTGTTTCTTCACTGTCGCAGATCCTACTATATATCCAAATTTTCTCTCTGATGATTCTGTTGCATTTCGAATCTCGTATCGGACAGACACGGATCAAATCGTTGATCATGTTCACATAGAATATTGGTCTCTATTTGAAAAGAGGTTCGAAAACGCGTTTCTGGTAATAGAAAGATGTACCTGGAGATTTACACCTCCTGTTATTAAAGCTTACAGATTTAATTATAACGAACGTTATCAACCTTTGCCTCAAGGCGTATTGTATCGTACTTTAGAAGCTTTACATGATTTTTCTAGACTTCGTTTTGGAGACAACAGTCACGAATTTGTTTTCGTTCGTCCTGTACACAGTTTGCAACATTCTTGTAGATTAAACTATAATCGTAACATACAAACTATTGAAGGATATCGTTCTCTGGCTGATTATCAGTTTGCGCATTATGCGCAATTTATTAGTTTAAATCATATTCGTTCTTATTTGAAAGAGTATACTCATATGTCTTAATTTTCTTTTTATTGATTCGTTATAATCGTATCACAACAGTTGTTTTTTTTTTTTTTTCATTTTTTCTGGCAATATAAATATCTGAAAACACATAAAAAGATCTCACAATTCGATCTCGTCTAATTCAAGAACAATTTTTTCAAAACTATCATGGAACCTATTCTACATACCAAACTTTTCGACTTTTGCGTTTCTGATTTGAAGTCATGCGGATACTACTTTCCTGATATTAGCAATGAAGACGCTAAACTTTTTCTACGAGACAAGAAACCTGGTTCTTGTTTCATTACCGTCTCGGATTCTACGTGGAGAGTACCTCCAGAGCGTTATCGTCTAGATAATTCTGTCACGTTTCGGATTTCTTATCGAACAGACTCAGAATTAATCGTCGATCATATTGATATAAAATACGAATGCTATTTTTCAAAAGAAGCGGATATGTATAACGACAACCCTAGATATAGTAGGGAAGAGAAGTGTATATGGCAATTATCTTTTGGTTACCCTTTGCATAGAGATTCTGTCGGTTTGTGTTATTCGCGAACGCCTAGAAGCATCTTATATCACATTCTCTACGATCGTTACACAATTTCTAGATTTCTTAAGTATACTCTCGTTTTCGTTCGTCCTGTATCCAGTTTGCAACATTTGTGCCGCTTGAACTATAATCGCAACATTAAAAATATTCGAAACAGAGGATTTTCTATCTTTGATTATCAGATTGCGCATTATGCGCCTATATTAGTTCAAATCATATTCTTTCTTATTTGGAAGAGTATACGCATTGGTCGTAATTTTCTTTTTATTGATTCATTCTAATCGTATCACAACAGTTGTTTTTTTTTCATTTTTTTTCTGCCAATATAAATATCTGAAAATACGTAAAAAGATCTCACAATCTACTTTTGAACGTTTAACGAAAATCATGTCTTCAGATTTTTATGGTTCTCGCAAACTCTTTCGACATTGCAGAAAAGGACTAGATCGTTGCGGCTTTTATTTTCCTGACATTAGCAATCAAGACATTGAGATTTTTCTGAAAGATAAAAAACCTGGAACATTCATTATTACAAGTATCAAACCTGACGTTCAACAACACAAAGATCTTCGTCTCACGTTTCGGACCAACTTAGAGACTCCTATTTTCAAACATCTTGATGTTCGTTATGCCTCTCACGTTCTTTGCGCTCGTCCTACAGATAATCATTTGGAAACTGCGCTCGTAACGCTTCCTGTTGATATCAACATCACTAACCGTCTCTACACATATTCTCAATTTCTAACTACTTTACCTCGAGGTATATTGTACGTCGTTCTATATATTTGTTCTGATATTTCGAAGATTCTTAATTGCAACTTCGTTCCTGCACGACCGATGCACAGTTTACAACACTTGTGCAGATTATCTTATAATTCTATTAAAGAAGATAAAGACATGCTTCATTTATTCAGATATCAGCGATGTTATTACAAACAATTCATGACTCTTAAACATATCGATTCTTATTTGAAAGAATATAAGTATCGTCTTTAGTTTTGTATTTTCATTAAGAAAGTTTGAATATTCAACAAAAATCATGTCTTGGGTTTTTTACGATTCTCAAGAATTCGTTCAACATTGCAGAAAAGGACTAGATCGTTGCGGATTTTATTTTCCTGACATTAGCAATCAAGACATTGAAATTTTCCTGAAAGATAAAAGACCTGGAACATTCATTATCACAACTATCAAGCCTGAAGATTCTCGTTTTTATATTGGCTATTATTTTAAGCAAGGAATGTTTCGTCTCGTGTTTCGGACTGACTCAGAGACTCCTATTTTCAAACGCATCGTTTTTAGTTATCATTGCAATTTCGATCGCACGAGATCTATAGGTGAATATATAGAAAGCGTATACTTGACACTTCCTTTTGGTTTTATGCCTCAATGTTATACATGTTCTTTTCGTCGTCGTTCCTTGCCTCGAGGTATATTGCAATTCATTCTCGACGCCTGTTCTGATATTTCAGTGCTTATTAGTTGCGACTTTGTTCCTGCACGACCGATGCACAGTT
>JAYJMH010065102.1:0-11775 GCA_036873815.1 Phacellophora camtschatica | reverse complement strand
AACACCCTCAAAAATTGATTCTGTGATGCAGGTGATAGAAGAAGAGTTTCCTGACATTTCTGGACTTTTTTCGGTGTTGGTGCTTGGCACTACCTGGGGGAAATGGAAACATTTCTTGTAAGGGCATAGAAACTCAAAAAGGGCGTTCTCTTGCTTAAAAGGGCGTGGTCGCAAAACATTTCGGTTACTTCAGTAACTCACTCAGTATTTACGCTGGATCCTCGCCTGGCTCTAATTTACTTCCCCATGCAACGTCTGGGTGTGCTCATGCATCATCAACTTGCTAGTGAACGAATTGATAACTGTAGTAGATAGATTGGAAAATCTCTGTCGACTCTTCCATAGCATCTTAGAAACCCATGCTCATCACTCTTCAAGTTCAGTTTCTCCTTCTGCTCTTTAAACCCATCGCTGATTGTGCACTTATTTGAACCTTCCTGACCCAATGATTTATTGCTCCTTCAATCTCAGTCGTTGACAAAGGTCCAGTGTGTTGTTTTCCTGGAATGCAGTCGTTGAGATGTTCCGAGATGTTCATGCAGTCACTCTCGTTGATATCCATTAAGGGTATTTCTCCATCAATTTCCAAAGTGCATCATCATTTGGTCGATCGACTGTTTTCATCATAACCTCTTTGATGACTTTTGCTTCTTCACTACTTTCTTTCAATGGCTTTGGGACAATATTTTCTGGCCATTCTGATGCTTTGCTCAACCATTTTGGTCCCTTGAACCAAAGATATTTTAGCTTCTCTGCATCCACCCCTCTGCTTCCCTGATCAAACGGATTTTGACGTGTAGTAACATCCCTCCAGCCAATGTCTTTTTTCTCTGAGATTTTTCTAACTCGGTTTGCCACAAACTGCTTGTATTGTTTGTCATCTCAAATCCAGTACAAGGCAACGGTGCTGTCCAGCCATTCATGACATGAAGCAACAGTATATTTCTTGAGAATGTTTCTTGTGTTATCCAGCATATTTGCCACCATATGTCTGGGTATTGTGAGGTTTTTTTTGCCACTCTTACTTTTAAAGTGAGAAGTTCTTGGGTTGTTTCCATTCCATCTGCAGCAACAACATAAGTTGACGCACAACACCCAGCCTGGCTTGCATCACCAAATCTATGCAGCTGAATATCTCTGACACTATTCTTGTTATTGGCATGGAGTCAGGTAACCGCTTCTGCCATTTTTCCCACAGCTTAATCAATGATTCTGGTAGTTGTTTGTCCCATGGAAGGTTCTTTTCATAAGCTTTCCAGTACAACGTCATAGCTTTCAATACCACTGGTGCTGCTATTCCCAAGGGAAGAAGCCCTGAATGCTGTTATTCAGAGTGGAGAAGCCCTGAATGCCGGGGCGAAGTATAAGTCTTTTAATTATAAATATTTGCAGAGTTACTACTCAAGATGGTTTACATGCGTCTGGTTGTCATCTGATAACTTACAGTCTTCTAACTCTTCTGCATTCGAATGCCATTTGTGTAGTTCGAATCCACCATATCTGAAAATCTTGATCATCTGTGATTTCATTCCTTGTAGGCTGTTTATATTGTCTCCTCCAGATATTACATCATCAACATACAGAGAGTCAAGTAATTCTAGAACATCTGGTTGATTCTCTTCATATCGCTTAATGTGCTCTGCTATTGTAGCCCCAAAAAGAAATGGACTGGGTCCTCCTCCAAATATTGCTCTTGTGAACCATCATGATATTCTTGTAGTAAATTAATTTTTTCCAGTTTCTTAAATGTGCCACCAAGTCTTCTCAGGCTTGCTTGTTGGCAGGTATGAATGGTTCTGTTTCCATGGCAAACTTGTTTCATCTTATAAACATGTTGTGCTGCTGCTCTTTAAACTCTGAATAAACATCTTGCTGGGCACCCTCCTTTTGTATCACTCAGTCCAAGTACATCAATACAGTACAATGACTCCAGATCTCCCAGGGCAGTTGTCTGTGTGAAGTACAGCCTACCAGAGTCCTCCCCCTTTCCAGGTGCCATTACGGTCCATCCAAACCTTGCTTTCTCTGCTGTAGGTGCACCAGGATTTCCAACTCTGTGACTCATCGAAATTGATTGCATTATAATCACCTGCTCCAAGGACTAGATGCATTTGTAGCTGTTCTATTCTACTCACATCAGCAATCTGAACTCCTTTCAGGCGAGGATACGTACTGAGGACTTCTTTTACAGCTTTGATGGAAGACCGACAAAAAATATTATTTTACCTTTGCTTGCCATGAAACAAAGATTTAGGACAGACATTCTAGCAGCTGAAAATTTTCGTTGGGGAGCACACAGGCAGCATGCTTAATGGTCATGTTCACAAACACTGGTAGACAAAAATTAGCTGGAAAAAAAACACTAAGCATACTGTATATGCTTGACAATTGCTTTCCAATATTTTGATAATTCTATAAGCAATAATTATTTAACAAGATTGTATTTCAAGCGCCTCAAGTAGTTATATTTTCCAGAAAAATGTCCCATAGGGGCTTTGGTCTCCCTATGACCCACTTTGCTCAGTCTTGATGTCATACTGGGGCATACAGTGACCCAAACCCACACCGGGTAGCACCACATATATAAGCCATACAACTCTTTCCTTTTTGATTTTTTAGCCCTTCCTCTAGACAAAATGATAGTTTGCACCTATGATTACAGCATTGCAAAGATTTGAAATTTGTTAGAGTTTTGACCATGAAATTGTAAACCATTGGTGTCTTCATATGATCAGCATCTTCTTATTCAAAGTCAAAGTGAGACTATTAGCATTCCCCTGGGGTCTGGTCTGTTAGGATCCAGTTCTATTTGGACCTGGGTCTGGTTACTCCATTAAATGCCAAAGAAAAAAGAAGGCCCATGATTAAGCTTTTTTATAATTTAAAAGGTGCCTGATACCATACTTAGAAAGTTTTTCCTACTTATTGACTACTGTAATAATTTGATTTCTGGAAAGTTTGTAATCAATGTGTTGTCTTTCTTACTGAATCTGACAGAATATCAGAGGGGAGCTTTTGATTTCTGTTTTGACAAAATAGGGGGGGGGCTTATTTGAGAGGGGGGTTTATTCGAGAGGAAGGGGCTTAATCAAATTATTATGGTATTCTGATGCCCACCCAAAAAAAAAAATTAATTAGATTCAGATTTGTACCCCTCAAGGTAAAAAGCAACTTTCCGGGGTACTGTGTGAGATGCCAGATACATTCTGTGTTGTTCTTCTGTGCATTTCTGATGGAAATAATGAATGGTCAAATAATTGATCTTTTGTTATCGAAACAATAGGCATTATGAGCAGGCATCATAAAAATCAGTCTGGATGTGATGTGAATATGAGTCAGCAATTATGAATTTATTTGACTGTGGTGGGTGGAAGGACTTGACTGACTTCCGCTTAAAATGCACATTTTTGTAACTGTTAAACATTAAATGTTAGTATTATCAAACTTGACGAAGACGAAGTTAGGATGATCAGATTATTACTCAGCAACACAACCCTAGAAATAAAAATGAACAATGCAAAAACCGAAAAATTCAAATGCAACATTGGTTCTCCACAAGGTGATGGAATAAGTGGAGTTTAATTTAACATTTACTTGGAAGATGCCCTTCGTAAAGTACGGGACAAGAGTGCTAGAAATAAGGACGGTACTGCTGATGTTCAGAGCTTACATTGTGAAAAAAGCAACAAAAACATGCCAAATGAAATGGTTTATGCCGATGATACAGATTTCATAACCGACAATGAGAACGAAAAACATGTGAAAATCGGAATAGTTGGCAAAATGTTTCCAGAAAGAAATTTAAAAGTAAACAAAGAAAAAACGGAACATACAGTTATCGAACGCGGTGACAGGAACACAGAAACTTGGAGAAATGTAAAAAAACTAGGCTCACTTTTAGGAGTTACCAAGGACATAGCAAGGAGGAAACAGCTGGCAATAGCAGCTATGCGTCAGATGCAAACAGTCTGGTTAAGAAAAAGTCACATTTGTGAGTCTCTGCGATTGAATATATCTGCGATTAAAGTCATTTGTCAAACCAATCCTAATATACAATTGCAGTATGTGGGCAATGACAAAACAAGATGGAGATAAATTGGACTCATTTCATCGACAACAGCCTCAACAAATAATAGGGAAAAAATACCCCATCAAATTTCAAATTCTGCATTATACAGGCGCTGCAACAATTATCCAGTATCTCTTGACGTTCAACGATTAAGATGGAAACTGTTCGGTCACATCTTGAGATCCAATCCAGAAACACCGGCAAATAAAACGATGAGCTACTATTTTGAAGAAGGAACAGAAAAAAAATTCTGTGGAAGACCTCAGTGTACGATTGCCACAACATTGAACAACGATATTAAGCGCACTTTCTTTAAGAATCCAAATTTAAAAATCCAGCAACTACAAAACTCGAAAGATCTTGAGGTTGCTATATTTTTGGCCAAGGACAGAAATGAATGGTACAAAATAACTGACATTATAGTTGGTGTTGCCAAAGCCGAGAAGCCACATTAATGTGCCTTATTGGCGATATGGCTCAGAAGAAGAAGATTACCACCTTGATTGAAAAATTTAATATTGTATATACAAACATGCACAATGAATTATCCAATTATCCAATCCGCCATGCTTTTGCAAAACAAAAAACAATTTAATTTCCAAACATTTACTTCCAAACAGATTCACCAAGATATGACATAAATTACGGATTGGATAATTCTGCCTAAAAACTGTGACAATGACAGGACTTCCTCGTAAAGAAAAAAAGAAAGGCAAAAGAAATAATTTATAATTGTTTGTTAAGTTTATAATTTTTGTGACTGACAGAAAATTTATAAAAATAAAAACAAGGAAGAAGAATGAACCGATTTTTCTTATTCAACAAATCCTTGTATTGTAATACTCGTTCAACCCAACATGACGACGAAATACAAATAATAGGCAACAAGAATCTCGAATTATTCAGTAAGATTCATTCTCATTGCATTGCACATTGTGCGTCACATTCACAACAAAACCAAAAATTTCAGTTTTGCGTTCGACTTTTAAAAAACCACTCACGTCACGATATCCACATCAAAGTAATTAGCGACTGCAAAACATATTCACGTAAAACTTAAATGCGAAATATATTCATTCACGTAAGCCCGAACAAATTGAAAGCTTTTACAAAAATTGAATATGATGGGTCTATCTTTTTAGGCCAAAAAAATGTCCGCAATGACGAAGCTGTGAATTTGATGTCTGCTACCCAATCAAATTTGCAATGTTACTCGTCTAAATTCGAGTTGATGCTTTTACAACCAGCTTGACAATATTAAAGAAAGCTTTGCCATTCCAATGGAGCAAATAAGTTTTGCTGATTCTAAATAATGCGACAATCAAAATGAAGAAAATTTCACGGGGTAAAATCGCCCACCAAGATAGGCCTACTCACTTTTGAATAAATAGTCATACTCGTCGTCTTTACTGCTCATCTTGAAATGAAATGTTGCCGCGGCAAATTAATCCCCACAATCAAAATAGTCTTTCTCGATTAAAGTTCAATTCTTTGCGAACTTTCGAGTGTTTCTCTGCATCAAAACTGCAATTGAATAGCTAAGATGCCAAGGATAGAAATCTTCAGTCAACCCAGGAATCTATCGACATTTTGAATTTCACTGCAACAGTCAAGACGCCCAAATACATCACATCACGTGACGTTCATGAGATTCAAATTGACAGATTTGTTGGGAAGATGAAATAAAGTGGAGGTAACAAAATGGCCACCTCGACAACAATGACTGTTTCAAAACTGAAGAACATTATGTCACACTATTTTGCAAATATTTTTGAAGAAGTAAGCGTCGAGGACAGTTTCATTAAATTTTAAAATGTATGTTGGCTAATGGGCTAAAACCGCTAAATGTGGTGATGTGTATGTGTTGTGCTGCTTCAATGAGGAATCAATGCCATCCCAGAGAGGGAGTCCTATATTTTTAGGTCTGAGTTTTCCGTCAAAAAATATAATTTTGAGATTAAGATTAAAAACATTTTAAATATTAAATTTCTTAATCTTAAATATGTGTGTAAAATATTTAGAAATAGCATGAAAATGTAAATAAAAAGATGCTGTATATAGGCAGCAAAATTGCATTATAAAATGCGTCGTAATACTATATTTTTGGGCTTGCGTTTTCACTCCATCCATTATATTTTGGGGTGAACAGGGGTTTTGGGTATCAGGTATTTCCAGAGACGTAGGAACCGGGGGCACTAGGGGCACGTCCCCCCCCCCCCCACTTTTTTGCAAACATTGAAAAAGTGCCCTCAAAATTAAAAAATATGCCCTTTCTTCACGTGAAAAATTGAAAAGTGCCCTTTTTTTACTCCGATAAAATTGAAATATGCCCTTCTATAATCACAAATTGATCTATAAAGCGCCCCTTTTAGTCCCGAAAAAATAGATGAAAAGGCCCTTTTTCTCGAAGATTAATTAAAAAAATTGCATTGTTACAATTTTTAAAAAATTTGTTACAAGAAAGTGCCTTTTTCAATGATAAAAAAATTAACAAAATTGCCCTTTTTAATAAGTGCCCTTACTTAATTTCAAAGAGTTATAAGAAGATCCCTTATAAAAATGCCGTTAAAAAACTGTTGTCTGTGGTCAATACGCGGATAGAGTCTTTGGTCAATGCGTAGATAAAGTCTTTCGCTATTTCAGATGGAGCACGGAGAAGGCTTGATCAATTTTGAGCAGCACTTTTTAATGCTCAGAATTTCGATTTTCTAATGTCTCGAAATAGGTTGAAAAAATTTATATTTTTCGAGGAAACTGGAAGAACGAAGAGAAATGCAAGGCAGCATCTAACTTCTCTCAGTTACTGCATCTCAAATGTAACGAGGATTCCAATATTGCTGAGTGGTTGCAGAAAAAGTCAAACAAGTTTACATCTGCAGATATTCAAAATGAGATGCTCGAGAAAAATTGACATGATATATGTAAACATATCTCTAAAGCGGGTCTTACTTTAGTATTCAATTGTATATTAATAAAGAATTTTGGATTGCTGATATGAAAAGCTACATTGAAAAGCACACGAAGCACGAAGCAAAGGAAATCTTGCTGCAAAAATGAACAAGAAAGCTTTCAAAATTGATTAACTGATGAGAGTCACCAGTGGCCCGGTACCTCAATGTAACTGACATACGTTTTGCCGGAGTGATAGAATGTTTTTCGCATCAGATTTTGTGATAAGAGGAGCAACCCAATTTTAAAGTTGCTCAAACAGCCTTGGAGACGTACGGAAGTATTTGAAAAAACTTTCATCGTCTCCGAGTTCCATTTTCCGCACAAGATTAAAATATTCTCCGTGTTCTTGTCGTTTCTGGAGAATTGGTCGAACCTAAAATCTCTTCCTAAACTTTGCTTGCTATCGCTGTTGTCTTCTGCGAAAAATCAACAAAAGCAACAGTCTTCTTCGACAATCAACAAATGCAGCAGCCATCTTCAATTCAAAAATAAACAAGCCTATTTTCATTGGTTATTTTTGAAAATGAAATTCGTCCGAATAGTTTTAGTGTGTATCAGGATCGGCGTTCGCAAAGCGGATGCGAACTGGGATCGCATGCGAATTGCGAATTAAGTGGAGATGGGCCTTTAAAGAGCACTGATGCAAATCAAATTGTATTCATTATAAAGGTACATATCCCCTTAACAATTTTTCAAAAATGAAAAAAACTTTAAACAAGTATCTATTTTCGAGATCAAAATAAAAATTGGTTAAATTTGTCTCATGTGATACAAGAAAATTGTAAGAGCGTGATACGTGATCTTTTTAGTTTATTGTGCAAATGTTATTAAATATCTGTTATTAACTATTTTTTTTAGTTAAGAAATAGTTATTATTTATAGAAAAAAATTCTAACTAACGTTAACTCACTGATGAGACTCTCGATGGGCGGCGAAAAGTATGATAATTTATATATATAAAGTGTGAACAAAATGGTTAATGAAACATGAAACTATCATCACGGGATCAGGTAAAGGCGTTAGCAATTATTGCCAGCAGAAGAAAAGTAACTTCTGAATCATTAAAAATAAAAAGACTGAATCCTCCAAGACTAGATATACTTTTAGGATATCTTGTTAAGAATGAACCTAAGGCTTCAAGATGCCCGAGGTCGATGCTATGATGGTGCTGCGGCGATGGCATGGGCGAAGATTGAAGTTGCAACCCAAATTAAGGCAATTAACAGGAAATGTCTGTATAGCCACTGCCATGGGTATTCCTTGAATCTTGCAGTTTGCAGTTGGACACAAAGCTGGCTGACATCAGAAAAGAAGCGAAAAACAAGTCAAAAGGGATCCTGCTTTCTGCCCAACGAGATGGACTGTGTGATGAGAAGCCCTGCAGTCCATGCTTAACAATCATGGCGAGTTGATGGATCTTTGGAACTGGTCTTTTGCTAAGACACATAAATGAAGGCAAGCATTATTGGTGTTCAGGCAAATATGCCAACATTCGATTTTATTTAAGGACGTGCATTGCATTATGGGTACTTTTGCTCAAGCAGACTGACAACTTCAGCCAAACTTTGCAAGATCCAAAAAATCAGCTGTGGAAGGCAACTGGTTGGCGCAAGATGTCGTAACGACAATTCTAAAAGTCGTAACGACAATTCTAATTCTAAATATGGAATGCTTGATGAGGAATATAGGAAATGAAATGTTGGAATATAGAATGTTGGAAGATATGGAAAGATTGACAATATAACTCTTTACTTTTAACTTTTATTTTACGTTAGCTACCCAGGGAAAAACATTGAAGAACATCCACAAATTGAAGCTAAGGTTCCTTATAAAAACAACGTGTAATGGTAGATATTTGAAAATTATCTGAGATACAAAAATAATTACCCAAATCTGAGCCTGGAGTTTCTTATAAAAGTGTTCCTCCGAAAAATGGGTATGGCTGCAATGGAATTTTTACGATGTTCTGCAATTTTTATAGCCGCCCAAAAATACGTTGTATTCAATGGTTTACCATTTCCTATTGTTTCCATAAAATATAGCATTTCCAAATTGTTTTGAATAGATTGTCATTTCCTATTGTACATTTTCAGCATTTCCAAATCTACGTCACCACTGTGATACCAAAATAATTCACCAAACATACAAAGTGTAGCTGCATTCCAAAATGGTATAAAAGAGGAAAAGTCTTAGAATGCGTTATTCGACACTTCATTTTGGGAGTGGTGGACTGGAAAGTTGAACATATTCTTCTCAGGTAAGTCTGTTCTCAATCTCAAAAGTAACTTTTTCATCGTTAAAAATAATGTTAGAAATAGTATTAAAATGATGGCTATTAAATTAAATTAAGTTATCATTTAGGATATAAAAACTTATCAGTTTATGCTTATTTATATCTGTTTTCTTATTAGCCTTTTTTAGATTTGAATTTAGCAATTTTTGTTTAATATTTGGTATAAGGTTTTCAATATTTATTAAGTTTATTTTTTTTTCCCAAACCAGGCCATCAAAACTAAGATGCGAGGTCTTGCAATTTGTTTCCTCATTGGAGTTGCCATTTTTGCCTGCGGTAAGTAGAATTTACTGTATTTTACAAATTTGCGTTTGCAATAACAACAGCGATTACAAAGTGAAAAGAATATAAATTTTGCTGAATATATCAAGACTCTAATTTTAATTTTTTGGTTCTGAATTGTTTTAATGTTGTACTTCATTGACCAGGTTTGGCGATCTGGTTCGACTGAATGGAAGTACTTTTTTATATGAGTGATGTAAAAGATGAAATTTCAATGCCCATTGTCTTTTTGTAAAAAATCACAAACTGGGTCTGCTGGAACTTTCATCTCATTAGATTTTCGTGAATACAAAAATGGGTATATACCACCAACCTAAGATAAGAACAAATGTAATGCACATATATTTGGTTTTTTATCTCGTAAAATCATTGGTTTCTTGAAACTTCAGGTGCTCAAGATAGCCAAGTGAAAGATGAAGTTGCTTCTGAAACACCAATAGACAATGATGATATTTCTGAACAGCAAAACAAAGATGCTGTATCTGAAAGCGAAACCGAAGATGCAGGAGAAGTTGCTGAGAAAGAAGATGAAAACGGTTGGTAGACAATTTTTTAAACAGTTACCTAGCTGTTCACAATCTAAATGATGCAATGGTTTCTCAACACAATATATATCACTTTCCTAATTTTGTAGCAATTTTTGCAAAATTTTTTACATCCTTAAATCTATTGGTATTATCATTAATTAACCTTCTTATAACATGCACTCTGTCAATATTTTTTTACAGCCGATGTAAAAGGCTCTGATCCGGGCTGGTTCAATGGACGACGAAGGAGAAGGAGAAGGTATTATGCTCGCCGCAGAAGATATTATGCCCGCAGAAGATACGTCAGCCGCAACATATCTTCTGTTCGCCGCAGAAGTTACGTCCGCCGCAGAAGATCTTATTCTCGCCGCAGAAGTTACGTCCGCCGCAGAAGATCTTATGCCCGCAGAAGATACGTCAGCCGCAGAAGATCTTATTCTCGCCGCAGAAGTTACGTCCGCCGCAGAAAATCTTATGCTCGTCGCAGAAGATCATATGCTCGTCGCAGAAAATCTTATGCTCGCCGCAGAAGATCTAATCTTCGTCGCAGAAGATCTTATGCTCGTCGCAGAAGATCTTATGCTCGCCGCAGAAGATCTTATGCTCGCCGCAGAAGTTATGTCGGCAAAGATGCTTTTATTGATACTTAAACGTAACGAATTGGTATGAGACTACCGTAATTTGGTAAAACTATTAATTTTTTTATGATGCTATTTTTAAGAAGCACGACGAACATGAGAAATGGTTTTATCTTTCTTTCTTTATATACTAAGATGCCTAAATGCAAATGAGCTAGGCTCCGCTGATCACGGTCTGAAGGAGCCCCAAATTTACGGTACAAAGAACTGTCCGCCAACTCTTCCCAGAGAGTCGCATTTTTTTGTGTAACACCCTTTCTTCGAGGCCGAGCGTACCGGCTATTTTTTGTAGCCTTTTGAAGCCTTGCTTCTTCTCAAAATCCATTTCTTTATCGTCCAGCTCGAAGTTTTCATCTTCAAATCTCTATATTCGTGGCCTGCTGCGCTCGCTGCTGCTGTGTTTACATCGCGGACAACTCTTCACTTACGTCCGTGCTTCTTTCTTTGGCCTGCTTGCACCGTTTGAAATTTTTGCAAAATGTTTCTTCAAAATCGTTTGCCTTGTCTTCCTGCTACATTTCTACGCTAAAATTGAAACTACCAACGATCAATGACATTTTTCTACGGCTACTTTCTGCCTTTTCTAAGAAATTTTCTCAGAGAAGCAGAACAGGTTTGCAACAAAAACAGGGTATTCTTGTGGAGTGTCCTATATCACTGCGGCTATCTTCAAAACACTTTCAACTTAGTAGCTTCCAAGAAAAGTAAAATGTGAACAGACACCGAATTTAAAGAAGGTTAAAGTTGAAACTTGCGGATATGTGTGGATACACAAAGATAAAATTTTCGAAAAAAAAATAGCATTACAAATATCTTAAGATCTGTGAGAAATGCGCAAAATGTACTGTATTTATATCTATTTCAACATTTATTGGCATTTAGTTACAGATTCACCACTGGCTATACTTTAAAACACGGGTTGCCAGTACAAGTTTTACATTCAAGATATTACCTTTTCAAATAAATCAATAAATGCGTGCAATTTCAAAGCTTTTGATATCAATATGAACTTTG
>JAYJMH010065091.1:0-11777 GCA_036873815.1 Phacellophora camtschatica | reverse complement strand
TTCACTAAAACACAGAAATTTTGTACTCATATGTAAAAATGAAGATTTTTAATAATCTTTGCCTTGGAAAATTGACGGGTGCCTGAGCAACCTGAGCACACCCCCCCCCCCTTTGAATCCGCCCCTGGTGTTACTGGGCATGAGAAAAGCATACCCCGAAAATTTCAGCTCAATATTTTAACTTCTTTCAAAATTAGAGCCACTTGAAATTTGTGCCATTTCGGGCCAATTTTTATTCAAATGTTATTGCATATATTTGCGACGTTTCGTTTCGACAATATTTGATCAAATCAATAGAATTTCGCCCTGCAAGTTTCTTGTCTAGGTTATACAATACCCAGCAGATCACAAATGACACCAGAAACATAATAGAACAACCAGAAAAGCACTGAATCGGTGGTATCAAAGGGCCACTAGTTTCCTTAGCAACCCCACTACCTCATAACTTGGCACAATTTGGTGATGTAGCAAAACTTTAACAAGCCCCAAATTCTGCTGGCAGTTTTTTGAACGTCTAAGTTTGTACTTTACAAAAAATCACAATATGTATATCTCTGGTCTTGGAGATATCCTGATTCAAAAAAAGACATTTTGAGAAAAAAAAACTAGCAAATTTTTGGTTCGCCAATTATGAGTTTATGTTAAAAAAAGCACCTGTTCTTGCCAGTTTAAAAGCAAAATTATGTTTCTGTTAACTGCAGAATGCTTTAGTATGGCAAAGTCAGTAGCTATAAAAAGTAAAACAATATCATACTGATTAGTTAAATTAGTTCAGTCCAAGTTCAAGTTTATTAGTTTAATGCAAATTGTCCTCAATTTTTGCTTTATCAATAGTACCAAAGCAGTAATTGTCTTCCTGTACTGGTTGATGGCACTGGTGCATCAACTGCTATTTAAACATTAATATCAGGCACCCAGCATATGTCTTCTCTGTCTGGCTGCTCAAATGAATGGGTGGGAAAATGCGGGTGCATGAATTTTATTTCAAAATCTTTATTTTCTTTGTCAATTTCACACAAAACTCCAAAACAATGACTATTGTCGTACATTGATAAACAAAAAACTGCCTGGTTTCAAATTGTGTGACAAGATCTTGCCTAGTGGAGTCGTAAAACTGAAAACCAAAGCAAAATCTTTCTTGGGACTGATTTCATTTTTCCGTAGAGGAACGAATTGGTTGAAGCTTCTGGTCCCAGAAAATTTATTTGCCAACTTCAAACGCTCTTTAAGATTTTCCCTTGATTGGTCTGCTCTCTCTTTGTCAAAATAGAGAAAATCAATTCCTAATGTTTCTCCGGTACAAAATACAAACATCTCCTGTGCTGTTAGAATTTGATTTTCCATCGGCCTTTGCAGATTTTCCGTTGCTGTCACTCTCTTGACTTTTCTTCCGATACCATCACACAGAGATTTTCCGTGGTTTATCGCAAAAATTTCCATTAGCAACCAAGTCCAAAATCTTCCTGATGGTGATAAAGGTATAATAAATTTTTGCAATTTTTATATTGCCATCAGAAAAGTAATGGATCATGGTGATACCAGCAGAGATGTTTTCTTTATTTGCTGTTGTGTCAATAATTTCGTACACAATGTTGACATCATGCTCCAGGTTGTCCGATATGAAACATAATTTTCTTGATGCAAGATCCGAGTTTTGAGAACAACGACAATGAATTAGAACTTGATGCGAAGTGCATTGTTTTTGGTTCCAGTGGTAGCTCTTGATTTCGTCTTGCATCATAAATTTATAATATTCAGCAAAATCTCCAAGCACAATTATTTCATCCTTTCCCACCTCCTCTTTCAAATATTTCAAATAATTGGCCTGTGATTTCGCTATGTAAGATTTTATGGCGAACAAACTCCAATTTTGACAGCCTATCTTATTGCAAAAGACTTTTCAGTTTTTCTTTACAACATCCAGACGATATAATCAGATGGCGTTTTCCAAAGTTCATTGCAACAAATCACTTGCCACCATCTTAATGGTAAATGTGTATCAAATATAATGCCGAAACTCTCATTTCCCAATTCGTGACGATGTTGATGAAGAATTGATCTCGTACAACGGTGGGAAACTACCGATAGAGCAGAGCTGGTGTCTGTGGCAGCAACGGGGCAATATCACTTGCAATATTTAAAAGAGAAATTGTGGATGGATGAAGTAATTGTGCTTTGAGATTTAGCTGAAAATTACAAAAAGTTATTAAACCTTTCTATTTGCCGATTGATTTTTTCGAATATGATTGAATTTTGAAATGTTAGAAGTTGATTTCCTCTATTTGGACCAAGCAAGAGTAGAGAAAATCTTAAAAAACGTTTGGAGTTGGCAAGAAAGTTTTTGGATCCAGAAGCTTTCATCAGTTTATTCCTTTACATCAAAATGAAATTGGTGCCAAGAAAGTTTCTGAACACAAAGATTTTGTTTTGATTTTCAGTTATTTGTGTCTCCACCAGACAGGATCTAGGCACACGATTTGAGAGCAGGCAGCTTTGCTATTTTAATGTATGATAATAGTCATTGCTTGGCAGTGGTTCGTGAAATTGACAAAGAAAATACAGATTTTTAAATAAACATTTTAAATAAATAAAATGCACTCTAATCTCTCTGCACATTCATTTGAGCAGCCAAACAGAGAAGACATATGCTGCAAGCCTGATGTTAATGTTTAAAAAGCAGGAGGACATTACTGCTTTGGTACTATTGATAAAGCAAAAATTGAGGACAATTTGCATTGAACTAGTAAACTTGAACTTGGACCGAACAAGTTTAACTAATCAGTGTGATATTGTTTTATTTTATATAGCTACTGACTTTGCCATTTTAAAGCATTTTAAAGTTAACAGAAACATAATTTTGCTTTAAAACTTGCAAGAACAGGTGCTTTTTTTAACATAAACTCAAATTGGCCAACCAAAATGTGGTTTTTCAAAATGTGGTTTTTTGAATCAGGACATCTCCAAGACCAGAGATATACATATTGTGATGTTTTGTAAAGTACAAATCTAGACATTCAAAAACCTGCATACAAACTTTGGGGCTTGTAGAAATTTCGCTTTTTGAACTGCTGAGTATTGTTTTACCCAGACAAGAAACTATCAGTGCAAAATTGCACCTTAAAATGAGCTAATTCTGAAGAGGGTGGTGACATGTGTGTCCCCCATTGACATGGAATGACCGACCGTTATTGTTTAAAAAATTTCTCAAAGATTGAAGAAATGATGTTAGTTACAAAATTCATATGCAGCATAAATTGTGTAAATACAATAGAAAAAGCAGATAATTTGGAGAAGAGTAAAGAGGATTCAGCTCCCCCCCCCCCCTCACACAACCAGGATGGACCTGCTGTCCCTGAGTATGCATTTTTATTATTATTGAGATTTTCATTTTGCAAAATTTTGTTGGTACCCAAGACACTACACATAAAGTGAAAATAAATTACTCATGTCTTGAAACACACTTGTATAGTATTTTTCTGCATAAAATGAGAAACAACAAAGCTAGGTTAAAAAGTGCTTCTTATAAAAAATGTGTAACTTTCAAAATTGACAGCAAATGTGTTTTTGTTTTAAAGCTGATTTAAGTTGAGCTATGCTTAAATTTAATTTTGACTGCTTCAGCGTTCAATATTAACTCCAATATTGATTTAAAATCATGCAATCTGAATTTAATAGCTGAACTAACATTTTTGTTACTCGTACATATTTTGTTACTCGTGGATATTGAGCAAATATTTATTATTACAGATTGTATTGTCAATATATCCAACATCTTTCAAGGATAGAATATCCTTTCTGCGACCAAGGCTTCTTTGTTGCCCGAAATTGTGTGTTGTGTGGTGTGGATAGTGTCACTATGAAAATAATCATGATGCAATACTGCTTGCTATCTCTAAGCAGCTGTGTCACCAGCCCTGAAAACTGGGGCGGAAAATAACAACGGGGGTCTGGTGCCCCCCCCAGGAAAACCTTCATTAACCACGCCACTAGACTCTCGGAAAAGGCTAGGAACGGCCTTTTGGCATTTTAATATGTCATGAAGTTTTTGAAAATCAACGATATCAAGCAATATTTTAACAACTGTCTCTAGTCTCAGCATTTAAATAGGAATAAACAGAAAGTATGTTTTATCATGGCGTACATTCTGAGCATTAACAGGCACTGCACAAATTTGATCAAGCCTGTCCGTGCTCCATGTATTATAGCCAAAGACATTATGAACGCATTGGACAACAGACAACAGCTTTCGGCGGCATTTTTGTATGGGCTTCTTTAACTTTTGAGATTAAGTAAGGGCACTTATTAAAAATGGCACTTTTGTTAATTTTTTCAACATTGAAAAAGTGTGTGTTTATGCGATTTTTTATTAATCTTCGAGAAAAAGGACCCTTTAGTCTATTTTTTCGGGACTAAGAGGAGGGCTTAAAAAAAATCGTGATTACAGAAGGGCACCTTTAAATTTTATCGGAGTAAAAAATGGGCACTTTTCAATTTTTCATGTGAAAAAATGGCACCTTTTTATTTTTGAAGGCATTTTTTCTATGTTTGCAAAAACGTGTTGGGCACTTCCCCCTAGTGCCCTGGGTTCCTACGTTTCTGCTGTCAGGAGCCATCGCTGCGTTTAATGAATTGCTATCTAAAGAAAATTTATTTTTTGGTAGAGCGGAGTAAAGGGTATTTTCTTGATCCGTGACTTTCAGACTTCGTTTCGTTTAGCCATGAATTAAAATAATTTATTTCAAGGAACGTGATTAATTGTTTAAAAAACCTAAGTTGTTAGAATATATTTTCATTTTTTCAGTATAAATAAAGTCTGCAAAATAGTCTAATTCCATCAAAAGGAAAGGCCGATTTCCATTTGATCATTCCTACCCCCCTCCCTCCATTCCAGGGGTGTGGCAGTCTTAACTATTTGGTAGGTGGGGATGTGTTGCTGGAATAGGGAACCTTTTTCTTTATTTTACATGAGAATTTGTACATTTTTTGAGAATTTTCCCCTGAGAATGGATGTCTTTTACCATAAATTCACCAGGGAATGGGTGTGTTTCTAATTAATTTACCTGAGAATGGGCTATAATATTTTAAATTTTATTTAAAAATAAATGACACGTCAGCCAATCTAGCGACCTTACATTTCAAAATTTTGTTTCCATTTTAAACTTTTGCCAAAGAAGGCATTATTTTGAGTCATTTCTTTGTTTCATTAATGTAATATAGGTAATATAGAAACTAAAAATAGATCTCAACAGCCATTCTAGCAATCTTAAACTAGAATTTCGCTATACAAACTTTATATCTTTTGTCTTTTAGATATTTTGACTTACCTGGAAACGATTTAAAGCATATTTTTGAGCATTCTTAGCCAATAAAAAGGGTGTGGCCACAGAAATCATCCCAGGAGAATACCCTAGAGCGCCCATTTTTTCTACTGAACACTTTCAATTCCGTTCGCCCCCCTTCCTGTTCTTTCTTTCCCCGGAATTCCTGCACAAATCACGCGCGTTTTGGGATTAGAGAGCAGAGAAGAATTGCAAGAATTGATCATTGATATCCAATTGATATCGCGATTTCGTCATTAATTTCGCTTTCTCGTGTTTTTTTAACAATTAACAACAGATTTGCAACAGCAGGAAATCACATAATGAGAAATCTATCGGGAAACGGTTGTCTGGAGACTGTGAAGCATACCTTTAGTAGTAGACATTTCGCACGTTTTGATGTATATCTAGAGAATACCAACATTTTCAGTATACTTCAAGTATACCTTAATATCGTCATTTTGCGGTACCTATACTTCAAGTATGAATGACTATGAAAAATATGGAGTATATTTTTAGTAGTAGACATTTCGCACGTTTTGATGTATATCTGATGTACAACTTTTCAATATACTTAAAGTATACTTAAATATCGTCCTTTTGCGGTACCTATACTAAATATATGAAGTATACTTATAAAATATGATGCTTTCTAGAATTGCTTGCGTAACTATTTCTAGTCCGAAAGTACATTTCTAGCACGTGCTGGAAATGACAAAAACAAGGACTTTCCAAGGAAAAAATATTGAATTATAAGATCGTGCCAAATATGGAATTTGACACAATTTGGCTCCGACAAGTGTAAAATTTTTTTAGTATGCCTTCGGACGGGCTAACCACCTCCGATGGGGGCTGTATCCCCTCATACCCCGTTTTGTGCAACCATTGTCATTCAGTGGAGTCCTACGCTGCACTCTGTTGACACTATATTAGTAAATAAACTGGGTTGGAAGTCTCTTGGCTAATGTGAATTGGATCCGGGAATGCACTCTACAACATTTAACGTTTTTTTATGGTGCCATCCTTCTTTTTTTCTCTAAGAAAATTTTGCGCAGCACTGTTTTGCTCTCTGAATCCATTGAAATACCATATACCGATGACCACAAGATCTACATGTATTGAAATTCCCACGTTAATGCTGAAGCTACAAGCTCGCAAAGAAGGCTCTCGTGACGCAAATGCCCTGCATCTTTCCATCTTTACAAAAGCAGAAAACTTGATATGTCAACACATTTTATTATCAATGTGATGAGCAAAAATATGAATGGCTCTTTGATTAACGTCTATTGGTCTGTTGGATTAAAATTCTCATTTATCTGGCCTTTTTGCTTGAATACCCAATCTAGCCGATAAAAACAACTGAACCCTACAACAGTTAACTGACGTCTGGTGGGATCTCGTTATCCCTATAAGCCCCGAGCTCAGGAGGTCCATAAAGAGATATTCCACAGATGGTCTATCCCCACTAACGATTAACAGGGTACCTTGGGAGCCGGTCAAGTGTCTGATTAATACCACTGCTTCCTGGTTGTTTTCGAGCATTGCAACACTGTGAAGAATAATTCGTAAACCTTCAGCTCGGTTGGAAACCCAATTTCATGGATCAATCCACAGTCCGTTTTTAAAAACCAGAAATCCTTGATAATCCATAATACATTAAAACAATTCCTAAATAATCCGAACAATCCAGTAGGAAACCCAATAATCCATAATCCAAAACACCCTAAACAGTTCGCATTCATGAAAAGACTTCGAAAAACATTATCCTATATCCGCACGAGTGAAATTATTCCATATGTATGTCCCATTCTTGCGCAAATTGGGATTTTAATTTCTTGAAAGAAACTCAAAAGTTTGTAAAGAAAAAAATGCTTTATAAGTGGAAGAAAACAAACAATTTATGGAAAGACTTCGAAAGACATTATCCTATTTGTGCCCAAGTGAAATTATCCAGCTATCTGTAAAAAGGAACGGGGAATTCAAATAGTAATGCATCTCATGTGCTGAATGTTTAGTCTGTGCTCACATCAAGATGAAATATTTATGGCACATATTGTACATTAAATTTAAAGAAATATATTAAATCAGTTACTTTTCAAATAATGAAAAGTTAACTTGATGGTGAAAAGAAGATACTTTATTTGAAAAATGTAACTTTTCCAAAAATAATACAGAAACTATTAGTTCTATCTAAAAACTAAAAAAATCTAAATCTAAAAATGTTATCTAGATCTAAATTTTATTTAAATCTAAAAAAAGATTATAAAGAGTACTGGGCTCCGAGCTAAGTTTCTTATAGAAATAGCATAGTAGTGAGGTTGCCTCGTGATTAGATTTCGTTAATTTTCGTTTTGGGACAGAATTTTCATGAAAAGGAAATTTTTCAGTACTTGCTTTGAGGATTTTGCTGTGCTTGGCCCAAGTTTTCACTAAGTTGTTTTAGGAGCAAACTTGAACCGTTCTGAAAATTCTTCATACAAATTCTTTTATGGCTGATCAAAACTGGAACCTAGGCCCCCCATCAGTGAATTAACTTTCTAAATTAAAGTGGGAAGACAAAATTAGAAGCAAGGCTGAAGATCTGGACCAGTAGAGGCGTTTAATGTATGGTTTTTTTTTAAATAATGATAGGAACATATCATTCCGTTCTCCACTCCATTCCCCATTCCATTCCGGGTTCCATTCCCTCTTCCATTCCCCTTTTACAGATAGCCAAATTATTCTATATAAGAGAAAAAAAAAGACAAAAAAATTAAAATGAAAGAGAAAGAGAAAGAGAAAAAGAAGTAAAACTAAAAAGTTCAAGAAAGAAAAAGAAAAGAAAAAAAACCAAAAAAAATTAAAAAACATTTTTTTCTCTTTTTGTTTCTCTTTTTTCCTCTCCTTCAGGACAGCGTATAGGATTACTCTTCTTATTACATCTGCTATTAGCAGTTTTTCCCAATAAGCCCTATTTCATTTTTATCGAACCAATTTTAATATTTTCTTTTTATAACATAATTTATGACATTAAAGGAGGTAAATAAACTTCTAGAAAAACTTCTAGAAAATATTCCTTCTAACTCCCAAAGAATTTTTCCAAACTTGCACAGAACGCCAATTGAGTGATTCTAATTGGTACCTTTTACCGATTGAAGTTTTCCAAATTTGTTTTAGTAAGAAGTTTCACGACTTTTGACCAAAAATTTAGCGTTTTATTTAACTCAATCCAGGCCTCTAAAATTGTTAATAGACTTATAATTATCAACTCAATTAATTAATTGATCAAAAACATGATTCATTTCATTAATGAAATGATCTTCCACAGTTTGAAAAACAATACACGCTATTGTTGGTCCAAATACACGTCTAATGAGCACAACGACATGTTCCTCATCTCTAAAAACGCTTCTAGAGAATAGTCTTTTTGAATCTAAAAGAGTTTTTCCAAATTTGTAGAGAATGTCAATTTAATCATTCTAATAGGTACAGTTTAACATTTTAAATGTTCTAAGTTTCCTTCACTGGGAAATTTCACGACTTTTGACAAAATTTAAGCATTTAATTAGCTCGCCCCAGACCTCTAAAATTGTTATTAGCCCTATAATTATCAAATGAACTAATTAATTGATTAATAGTAGGATGTATTTAAATAATGAAATGATCCTCGACAGTTTGAAAAACAATAAATACTATTTTTGATCCAAATACACGTCTAAAATCGTAACATGCGATTCTATTTTTGGTTTGCGTTTTCATTCCATTATATTATTGGGTCAGCTCAAGATTTGGAAGCGCCCCCTGTACCAGTTAGATGGTACTGCCCCCCTCCTGGACAAGGATGTTGGTCATATTACGTCAACAGCCAAAACATTTTCTTATTTTGTAGAATATTCTTGTTAAAATGGAGTAAAATGTGAAACATGCTGATTCACGTCATTTTCAAATGGAAGATCATGAATAGGCAAGGATGTTGGTCCTATTTGGTCACTGGCCAAACTTTTTTCTATGAGATGAGGAAAAAGCGAGGTAAGATGCTAGTCATATTTGTGGTCATCGGCTATAATATTTTTATATTTTGAAAGAAAATACCCGATTTCAGCAAAAAGAACTCCGATAGCAATATTTCACAAAGGGCACAAATCCTGTGTTGAAAACAGTTTTGATCTTTCTGCAATAAAATCAAGTTCTGAAATATAACAATTTTCTTCTCGCTAAGAAATACCTAGGTTGGGACGCTACAATTTAAAAATCAGAGAATCATATCTCCGTTCAACTGAGCTTTATCTTAATAAAGGCTCAGTTGAATTTTTTATTGTTTGACCTTCTATCGTTTCGACATGCTTCTCTTTAAACATATCTGGACCAGACGGGGGCTAATTTAGCCCCCCCCCTCCTACATTTTTAAGACAACTCAAGAAGGGTTAATCTGGTGCTTTTGAAACTTTTTGATTTTTCCTAATTATTATCTAGGGATGTTGCAATGTGTTTGTTCACATGTTTCCATGTTTATAGTTGTCATGCCAACGGGTCTTTGAGAGAGTATTTGTAAATTTCAATGTATCTCTTTAGATTTCTTTTGAAAGAAGCTTTCATAATGAAACTTAGTCAGCATATTAATGAAGCACAGGGACACATTGTGACTTTATCAAAATTAAATTTGAGGATTTATTTTTATATTTTGATGACGTCATAATTACTTCCATTCTCTGTCATCTATAGCATTGTTATGCGTTTTTCTCATGGTTTTAATGTAAAAAGTTTCTTAATAAATCCTGATACCTGATAATTTTTTAAAAAATTCTTTTCTAATGATTTAATTTTGTCAAAGCATCTACAAATTTTCCAAAAAAAAATATGAGAGAGAAAGTGAGTGAGTGAGTTGCAATTGCAAATAAAAAACCTTACCCATCTTTAAGTGGTAAAATTTCCTCAAGATCTCGTTTTTATGACGTCATCATGACGTCAGTGCCTTAATTACTCTGAAAATTTGTCTATTGGTTCCATTTGATATATAGATCATGTTGTCTTAATTGCAAACCAGTAGCTCTTACCAAGTTTGATTTATAAGGGGGGGGGGGCTAATTTAGCCACCAAACCCGGTCTGATGTTGCTAAAAAAAGCCCGGTCCAGATAGGGTTAAAAATATTTATCATACCATTTCTGACTCTTGGGGTAATATCCTTAGTGAAAATAATTGCAAAAGCCCCAAGTGGTAGTGACAATGACAAGTACCTTCTCGGCTCATAAAATAAACAAATTGATCAAAAAATTGGAAGTTTAAATGTTTTGTTGATTTCGTAATTTTTTAGGTACCATTTTTGTAAAGAGTGACAAGGCACCACGGACGTAGCCAAGGAGAAGCATAGCAATGATCAGATAATTGTCCAATTTAAATTTTTAGATAATCGTTCTGGATAAATTTAAACGTCTATTTTTGTGCTGTTTGTAGTATTCTATCGCCATGGATGGGTAAAACTCTCACAAACAAAAAATTGACCATTATTTCAGACACCTGTTTTTAGCAAATTCGGTGCCTACCGGCTTCCTCCTTCAATATCCTGGCTACATCCCTGGAGTGAATAGTATTTCTCCCAAACATATAATTTCCCAGTGAAAAAATAGGGAGGGGGCTTTGGGGAGTGCCAGAACCCGAAAACCCGGACGAAAATTTGCAAAAACCCGAGTCGTTATTTTATATAACCCGCAGACTCGCGTGAAAAAAACCGAAACGCACATGGCTTTTAATGAAAAACATTTTTATCAGGAACTCTAAACTGAGATTCGGGAAAATTATTTTACTTGTAGTGTTCTTTAGAAGCGTATTGGGACTTCGATTAAAAAATTAATGGAAACAATAAGGAACTTCCCATTTTGAAGCTATGTTTCGTTATGAAAAAAGGTGTATTGTCGCACATGTTGATTTATTCTTCTTTCGACACTACAAACCGTGATTATTGCAACCGTGTTCAATGGAATCGTTCCTTCTGGCTTTGGATACCATGATTTCTTACTGGTATGATAGTAGGCTGCCTAACTCGATATTAGCTACAATCTAAGGCATGACCATGTTGCTCAACTCACAAAGGTGTGAACCACGTCCTTTGGGATTGAGACCATAGACTACCTTGGAAATAAACTGTGGCAGCTTTTACCGCAAAAAATAAAACAATCAAACACCTTTCCTATTTTCAAAAAACAAATTAGATGTTGGAATGGTGATAAATGCAACTGCAGGCTTTGCAAAACATATATTCCAAATGTTGGGTTTCTAACAGGATAAACGTTTTATGGACCTTCTCGCAGGGTGGGGGCGGCGCGCTGCTTCTCTTTGGGGTGGCGGGTGCGCTGTGCGGGATGCCCCTTTCACCATTCAGGCGCTGGACTGCAGTTGAGCTGGGGGATTAGGGAGCTTACGATTTGACTACGAACGCGACTACGACGGTGACTTGGTACCAAAAACAGGCATCTGCGCATGTA